>VDFB02044800.1:151723-219909 GCA_007258455.2 Sequoia sempervirens | reverse complement strand
AAGCAATGCAGAATGAATTTGATATGTCTATGTTAGAACTATCTTTCTTTCTTGGGTTGTAGATTGTAGAATTAGACAAATCCATTTTCATCTCACAGCACAAGTATATCAAAGTGATGTTAAGCAAGTTCGGGATGGAAGATTGCAAATTATTTGCAACACCTTTGGTTATTAGATGGAAGTTAAGTAAATATGATAAATCTACTTCAACAGATCATGCTTTCTACATGTCCATGATTGGAAATTTGTTGTATGTGATAGCATCCAAACCGGATATTATGTAGGTAGTTGGAATGGTTTTTGGATTCTAGGTAGCACCTAAAGAGACTTGTGTTAAAGTAGTAAAAAGGATATTCTGGTCTTTGAAGGCTACTGAAGATTTTGGACTATGGCATCCAAAGAGTAAAAATTTCACTCTAACTGCATACACAAATGTAGATTGGGAAAGATGTTTTGATGACTAGAAGAGCACAAGTAGTGGTCCATTCTTCCTTGGTGACAGTTTAGTGTCCTGGTTGAGTAAGAAATAGGAATCAGTTTCTTTATCTATAGAAAAATCTAAATACATTGTTGGAGGATCATGTTGCACTCAAGTGCTTTGGATGAAGTAGAATTTGAAGGAAATGAAGATTGAGTTTGAAGACCCTATCACTATTCTTTGCAATAACACTAGTGCAATAAATATTTCAAATAATTTGATGATGCACTCATGAACAAAACACATTGCAATCAAGTATCACTTCTTGAGGGAAAATTTTGCAGAGAAAGAGGTAATATTGGAGTATGTGGATACAAAAGAGCAAGTTGCAAATATATTCACAAAGCCACTTCCTTGAAGACATTTGAATTTCTTCAAAAAAAGTTGGGATTTTTTTCTCTCTCCTCTTGAATCAAGAGGAAGCATAGGTCAAGGGGGAGCCCGGTTTCCCTACCACAAGAAGGATTGGTGGTCTTGTAGAGTATTTTTAGAGATAGTGAAGCATGGACTTAGGGGGAGTCAATCTGAGAATAGGTTTTTAGATGGTAGGAGAAGGATGCAAATCAAGATGTCAGCATGAGTGTCGAAAATTAGTGCCTCCTTATAGGGGGAGAATGATTGACCCTTTTCCATTAATGTCAAAGGGGAAGAAAGTGAGCTCAAAATGTTGAATTACTCAAAATGATGTATTGAGGATATGTTGAGCTTAAAATGTTAAATTTCTCAAAAAAAATAATGATCTCAGAATGCTATATCTTCCATAGGGGGAGAATGTGAAGAAAACGCTACAGTAAAGAAGTCATTCAAAGGAGGAGATTTGTGTTCATGTGTAGCTAGCTAGTTTGGTGGTCCAACATTTATTTTTGTTGCTCTAGCATTTTATTGTTTTTCATCAATTACAAAGTGGGAGATTGTTGAATATAGGTTGTAATTGATGTCAAAGTTTTTCATTGATGTCAAAGTTTGTAATCAGAAGTTTGTCAAGAATGAAAGAGTTTGTAGGCATCCTTAAATTATCATTATATTTCCCTTGAATTAAGTTTTTATATGTCATAAGTTTTGTTCGTTTAGTGTTGGTAATTTTATTTTCATGATGAAAAATCAAGAAATATATTAGCACTTGTTGTTGTATGCTTGTAATATCTTTCTTGCTTCTATTCTATATGTTTGTGGTGGTCCAAAATTTTGTATCAATATGTTTCTATTCATGGATATCATTTGGGCAAAGTGATTTCTATGGAAATACAATAATGGTTAGCATTTCTTTCTAAAATGCATTTTTGCTCTGTGGTTTGGAAGGAGAGTATGTTTACACTAGTATTATCAAATTCTTGAGTTTTTGGAAGATATGTTCAACATGCAAAAATATTGAAGTAACAGAAGGTTATATGTGTTTGTTTGTCAACCAATTGAAGTTCGAAGCAATATGCAGGCATGGCCTAGTGGGTAGAGATTCCGTCTTGCGCATTTTTGTTACGCTTTTACGCTTGCATGCATTTAAGGTCGGACCACAAATTAAAAGTTCCACCATGAGTTCATGGTATCAGCGTATTTCTTTTTAAAGTGGCTCGTTTAATTTTGGACCATTTTGTTTTTTTTTTAAACAAAAGTGGCAAGCCACTATAATATATTATTATATATAAATAGTTTATACATAGACTTGGTTCAGAGGGCATACCAGCAGGAAAGAACCAGGAAGAAAACCTTCAGTTATAGCCCGAATAGTTACAAAAGATTACAAAATTGTCCCACAAATTGTTACAATTTTTTTCTAAAGTAAAGACCCATGGAATATTTTCAAAAACCTAACAAACCACAATACCACCAACCTAGAATTTACCCGACTGACATACCCGTTACACAATTGATTCAATATTGAGCCATAATTTTCTTGTTTACGCACATTAGGCCTCTGCAAAATTGAATTACCTTTGCCAAAATTCAGTTTCGACAAAATTAAACATTGTTCATCTAGAAAAAATCATGGGTTCACATTATTCCTCCATATGCTCTACACAAACTCGTTTTCATCTGTGCTTGACCCTTGGTAGGGAGAAAGCAGTCAGAAATGAGAAAATCTATCTGAGATGCAAAAACCGAAAAGGAATGCCTTCCTTTAACGCCTGCATTATCAGATTTGGTCCCTTACCCAGTGACCGCCGTTTCCATAGCTTTGCTGGGCTCGACCTAATGGTTGCCATGATTTTATCAGGCTTTTCTCTCAAAATAAAAAATTCCTTCATTCCCGATGAGAGAAGGGATTAAATGGAGATGGGCCTGATCATGAAGATTAAGGACATGGCATAAAAATTTCTTGCTAATGCTCCCGATAGCCATAGACTGCACAAATCATTTTCGCAGTGTTTTTTTCTTTAAAATTATAAAACAAATAATCATTCCCTAAACTAGAGGCGAGTCTATGTTTAAAAGATTTCTGAAACCATGATCTTAGAACTCACATGTCATGAGGCCAGACCTCAAGCCTGCTGCTGCACCCATCTCAAACTAAACAGGAGGAATTCTCAAAATCACACCCGCACATTTAAATGAAGCAGCATTTTTATCAAGGAACTGGGGATTCACAAATTTGTCTACAATTATCTCTAATTCTTTCAATGATTGAAGCAAATCCATGGTGTTAGATAAAAACATAGATAAAACCTAGGATGGAAATATTAACTAACGAGCTCTTGGACTAGTGACCTCCACACCAAGCATTGACCTTATAGACCATGCTGTAAAAAGATCTAAGCACAAATGTATCAAGCTGAATTATAACGGGAGGACTTTCTAACAACCTTAAATAACTTTAACCAACGCTGCATAACACCGAAGCGGTGTTCACAAAATTTGAACAAGGCAGTTACAGATTCCGCTGCGATTTGGAAAGCCATAACCTATATAAAACTGCAACAAAGGCGCAATAGGAGCAATACAAGAGAAGAGGAAAGGAAGGAAGAGAAGAGAAGAGAGAGAGAGAATAGCGGCTTTCGGGAAGGGAGTGTAAAATTTTGAATCAACAATGAAGATAGAAATAAAATGCACTTTAAAACCCAAGGAAATCAATAATGATGAGTCACATTTTTCAGAGGGCATAATGACGGCTCAAACAAGTATGGGTGATTAATTGAAGCAAATCCTTTGTAATATGTTGAATCATGTGAAATCTCTTTAAGTTGTTGCAAGATATAAATGAAGAGTAGTTCAACACATCTACAGGTACCTTGAAGCTCTACATCATGGTAAACTCCATCATTTGTTGGAGAGGTGGAAAAAATAGAGGGGGAAATATTTTTCAATGTACAATATGGCCTGTCCCATCACCAATTCATAAGTATTTCATAATTTCCACTAGAGAAAACGATATTACTTTGGAAGTACCAATGACGGTAGCACAAACACCTCCAAGTGGTAGGAATAATCATTACCTTGCAAAGGAATTTTATATGTAAAACCAAATTGTATTTATTACGTGGTAATGTCGATTTTAATATCAAACCAAGTTATTTAAATTGCCCTTTCATATTCGACAAAACATTTAATTTCCCGTCCATTATTTTCAATACAAAATATCAGTATTGTTTGATGAATAACATTTTCTAATACTTAGGATTTTGACCCTTTCTGCAGGTGTAGAATGTCCTGATTAACAATTTCTACTAGATGGGGAAAATCTGCAAGTGGAGAGAGATCAGCTAAAATATATATTTCCTGCTTTGAGCTACCCAAATTAGCTAGATAGTCTACTAGATCGTTTCCTTTTCAAGTATGTATGAAATCTTATAACGGTTTTGGAAACATCAAAGAGTTCCCATGCCTCTTTTAAGAATGCTATTAGAGGCTCAGTTTTGGATTTTCTTGCTGGCAGTAACTACTCCGGAGAGGAGTCTCACGTTATGAAGGTTCTGCTTGCCTCCAGTCTATACCCCATCCTCCCAAATCAGAACAAAACCCTAACAGCAAGAGGCTGGGATTATTCGTTAGTAGTGCTTGTAGAGAATCTTCCAAACGCTAAAGCTAAAACCTTACTCTGTGAGTCACACAAGTAAATACCTACCCCTGATTCTCCCGAGTTTCCTTTTGAGGTGCCATTGAAGTTCAAATTTATAAAACCATCCTGGGGATCCTTCCATTTTACATGTTTTCTATTACACTTCTCAAATTTTGATTGCAATAGGCTGCCTAGGAAAGGTAGTTTTACATACTTCCAATTCTGCAAGATATTGTTGTCCTAGTTAGTAAAGGAAGAGCTTATGTCTTTGATTTCTTGGACACTCGCATTTACTACCTCAGAGACTGCATTCTCAATTTTAACATTCAACATGTTTCATGTAATTTGAATTTACATCCATCCTATATCATCCTGGCTATTTGTGGATCCCTGGCCGACATGGAAGAGTGTTAATGTAATTTCATGTATATATTTCAAGTGTTTAGATGCATTAGTAAGTATTTATGAGTGACTGCATGAATTCTAATTACATTTGTGTGAAGTAGAGTTGGTCGTTGGTGAAAATTGAAGAGAAAGTGGTAAGAGTTGCATTCCACTATGTGTGCCTATATCAAAAGATCATATTCAATGAGGAAGAGTATTATTTATAACTCTGGAATGATTCGAGTTACCTTGAAGATCTACAGGCTTTATCATTGTATTTTGGTTTGAGTGGTATTGTACTTGTTGTATTGTTTCAGTTAGGGATTTGTTTCTCCAGTAGGTTGGTGGCTATAAACACAATAGGGGATTGTTGTCTCCAGTAGGTTGATGTCTACTTCAATGTCTTAAATTCACTTGTATATTTCTACATTGTGAGGCTAGATTTGGATAGTAGATCCAAGCAACTTTTCTCACTATATTTTTTCCCATCCTGGGTTTCTACATATATATGGTGTTCTATTATGCAGATGTGTGTGATTATGTTGTTCCTTGATCATTATCTTTCTACTTTGATTTAAGTATTACTTGTGATATGTGCATTTGAGTTAAAGAGTTTTAAATAGATTTGATCTATTTATTCACCCCCCTCTTAGTAGATTTTCTGCCCTTCATGTTTTTAGAAATCTTGATCCTTCTAGCTCTCAATCAAGGTTTAGTGGTCCTTCCCATTCAGATTCTCGTCTAGGGTCTCCCTCTGAGCCTAATTTTATGAAGATTCTCTTAGGATCCCCTTGAGTAGGCTCAATCTTTGGAGGAGAGACTTAAATAATTTGGATGTTTTTTTAAGTTGTGGTAACAGATACACTCAAGTTGCTCCTATTGTAAGTAGTCTAAGGAAATTACTCATCTTAGAGTACAAGGGCCTTGAGTTGCTCCACACACTATCTAATATAGTTGACACCCATGTATATTCATACACATCAGCCTTGAGTCAATCCTAAGATACCCATTTGGATGTCACTGGTAATTAGTTGAATCTTCCAATCTTGGAGGTATTTATACATATGGTGGACTCTAATCCTTCTATACCTTCTATAACTTCCATTGATGACACAAATTTTGCATTTTTCTTCATATTAATCCTAGAATCAATGTATCTCACACTCCTTTGGGGTAGAACATTCCTCCACATGAATTTGTACCTCAAACCTCTATTTCCATGGCTAATCTACCTCCCCCACCATCAAATCTTATTTTAAATACCATATTGCAAAATATGGGTCAAATGTAGTCGCAATTAGCTAGCTTAGCTAGCACTACCTCTCATTCTACCTTGCAACCTTACTATTTTTGTAGTCCTTTAGCCTTTAATATCTTGAATGTGCCTATTCCCCAAGGTTTGGAGGTTCCAAATTCTAATAAATACAATGGTAGAGGTAATCTGTAGACTCACGTCTTGTAATTCACAGTCATGTGTAATGATTTCCTCTTTTAGGATGAGTTTCTAGCTAAACTATTTTTGCGGTCCCCTAAAGACACTATGTTGGAATGGTTTTGTTCCCTTCCTAACAACTCCATTTTCTCCTTTGATCAATTAATCAACTAATTCTTGTATAAATCCAAGGCTAACATTGGGTTGAAGGTCACATTCACTAACCTCGTTTGTTATAAGTAGAGATCTCACAAGAAAGTGATTTATTTTATTGCTCACTAGCAATGTAATACCCCCTCTGCACTTCATCTTGACCATGAAGCCGTATGTGATTTGGTCTCTCCTTTAGAGATAATTGTTTGATAGCATGTTGTGAATAATGTGATTGATTAGTGTCCTTGTTTGATTGTTTTGTTAACTAGGAATCAGTGGATTTAAAAGGTTTCATGATAAGCTTTTATATGAATGAAGGATAAATTAAATAACGTGGTTTTGGGTCAATTAATATTTGGATTAATTATTATATTAACCATAAATTTAATTGAAGTTATAGGCATTGTGATAATTAAATATTTTCTTATTATTAGACGTTATAATAATATAAAAATAAACAAATTATTTAAAATATAATTTTAATATGAAGACAAAATTAGTAAAGAGATGGATAACCGAAGTGGGTAAGGAAGTACCTGATGGTTACACTTTTAATGGAGAAAAATATGGGAAGTTACACTCTTAGTGGAGCATTCATTCGGGGAAAATTATGGTGATTGCATGTAAAAAAAAAAAAATCCTCATAATAGAAATTCTCCCTTTCCTTTGGAATCTCGTGGTCATGGATTTAAGAGGCATTGAGTACAGAAACACACAATTGGCATTCTGCATGAAATATCTCTTTGTGGCGAAGATAACAAGGAAAATATCTGAAAAAACTCATAGAAGTCCCGGTGACAAATGGAAGGGAAGGGCTTTTGGTCGTGGAGGGAGGAGAGAGGGAGGCCATGGCTAGGGAGGTGGAATTTTTGGAAGTGCTAGTATGCGACCAATACAGTTTTTTGAAGTGTGTAGGTCTTTTCTCTTCATGGAGAAACAACCCAAGGTGACTCTATAATGTCTCAAGAGGCCTATAAGTTTTAGAGAGTTTAATTCATTTGCTTGTGCGTAATCCTTACTTTTCTTCAGAGAAACATGTATAAAGTAATTTCTTGAACAATTCTCCAGTACCTTGATATTCTGCTTGGTAGTAAATGGAATCATTGAATTCATTATCTTGTATTAGATCATGCATGCCAGTATGTGGCCATATCTTAGTCAAATACTCTTCTTCAATTGTTACATTAAATGAGAATATCTTCTGATGGCCATATCGTATAGAGGATGTAATGGATATAGTTGCATCATAAAAGAGGTTCTCTGAAAACATTCATCTACTCTATTACACATAGGGAAATCCTTAGTTTCTTAGGGCTTCATAAAGCAGATAAAAGAATGGTACTCTTACTAATTTGCATTACTTGCAGGGAAAATGCAGCCAAAATAGTATTAATTATTTATAACATTACCACCTCATTAACAAAGCATGTATGAGTGTGCATAGGTTTCCTCAGGATTATTATGTAAAATTAATTAATAACATTGGAAGTTAAAGATATAAATACTTTTCTCTGACCAATCTACCACAGTTGCAATGATTGAAATGAATGTGATTATTAACAAAGAATAAGGAAGCTTTCCATGAGCATTACGCTGGGAGGTGTGTTCCGACCTCAACCAGAAACGTCTGCAGAGCTCGTTGTAATAAACAAATGTATACAAGTTACTGAAAGAGTTATCGTTATTTCTCCTACTCTTAAGTCACGTATTTGCACCTCACCTTTCTCCTTCCCTTCAGTCTTGAGGATAACATTTGGGACTTGACAACTTGTCACTGTACAGTGTTTAGAGTTGAGGCAGTATACAGAATTAATTAGCCTCCCTAAAATCATTGTCAACCTGTTATGGCGGCAGCACTTGAACATGATAGGATGTATAGATTTAAATAACCTCCCTAATTCTATCAAAATCTCTCACAGTGTAGCACTTGAACATAGAAGGTTGTAGAGGTTTAGAGAACCCTTCTAGATTCTTTTGGTAAATTTGTCACGTCTGCAACACGTGAAAATAGAATTTTGTTGAGGGTTAAATAATCCCTCTGAATTCATTGACAGTCTATCGCAATTGCAGCACTTAAAATAGAATGTTGCAAAGGTTTAAATACCCTGTTTGATTCTACTGACAATCTATCGCAGTTGCAACACTTGGAAATAATGATAACAATGCAAGTGGATGGCGATATTTCCAAATTCCAATATTCACTTTCTAATATATATACTTGACAACCTATCACAGTTAGAACATTTAGAGTTGAGGTATTGTACAAAATTAAATAGCCTCCCTGAAACCTTTCCATAGTAATTTGTCTGCTAAAGTCAATACCATTTTTTTTTGGTAATCTTCTCAATCTAATCATCTCCATTTTGTTGGCTGGTAACATTCTTGATGATGGTGATAGGAAATGGAACCATGATGCCATATATAGGTACCGAGCAACATTATTTCCTTTTTTCTTAAGTTTTCTTGTTTTAATCAAAGATTGTTGTCTTGTTTACTGCACTTGTATGCCCGTCTATGTGGGTATTTGTATCTCTTATGTTTTTTTTTAATGTAAATACAAGAATGATACAATCTCATAGTTTATGAAGTGTGTTGGCTACCTCTAACCCCTTAACAAGAGGGCGTAAGATTTTTCCATATTGTCTCATTCAAGACATTGGATATTCATTGTCCTTTCTTGCGGATATTTTGAAATTGTTCGGTACCCATGATCTTTAAACTCCAAATGAATATATCATTATTTGGTTTCTACAATCCTCTCATCAGTGCAGAAGTTATCATCCAAAAGTATCCTGTAGAATCAAAAGTTGGTTACTCCTTTTGTCCTTCGATGAATTAAATACCAAGACTATGACACAAGAGACCATATCTTATTGCATGCTATTGACTTATGTTTTCTATGTTTAAGAGATATTTGGACTGAATTTGGTTCATTCATGTATTCCATGCTCTTCAATTGTCTAAATGGATCATAAATTTGTTAGTGAAAATGAAGCTAAATCTGGACACCGTCTTCAACGTCCCAGACAGGGGTAGACAAGGATTCTCTTAGGGGCTTCTATATCTGATATTTTGTTTCTTGTGATTCTTGCCGTCACATTTTATGCTTTGAAGAGGAAAGTCAAGAAAACAAGAAGCTCAAAATTGCTCCTTGTTCACACCCAATCAAGCACTGGAGACCCTTGTTGAAAAATTGTATATTTTCCTTTGAATTATATAACGAATAACTAGTTTGTTTTTATCTCAAGCCTTAGATAAGCTCTTCTACTTTTTCATAACCTCACCATACCTCCTCTTTCTTTTAAAACTTAACAGCGAACCTTTCTGTCACATCATCTTCGATAGTATTACATCATGCATGGGTTGCCATCGTGCTCTCTGATTAAAAGTATATGCCATACTTGATAGCATATAAATTTGAGATGGGATCACCCCTGTATAAGCGTATGATTTCACTTTATTATATTAAATCTAGGGATTACTTATTATTTAATGAGTTTTGATATCTTTCTTGTAACATTTAAAATGATTCTGAAGAGATATTTAAGAATATTTAGTAAACTTGGAATGGAATTAATGTAAACATATTGTGTGTCCTGTGATATTTATAGTATTATTTAGGAATGTGAGATAGGATGCCATGTAGATTCATTATGAGATTCTTTGCTTCTTCTTTCAATTTATTGTGTGTTGTAATGTCATCACTTGTTTATTTGTAAATTGCGGATGATCTATAATCTTTTGAGATCAAGTTTTGTTGCCACCTTGTTGGGAAACCCTTGTTTTAGTGATTTATCAGTCTTCCAGAGAAAGGGAAAGAAAGGTGTTGCTTTATTATTGGCCTTCACTTTTGGTTCTTTGTGAACTATTGCTCGTATGATCTATTTGATGTTATGGGTTTAGCCTTGCACTTGAAAATAGTTTCTTTATGAAGATTTTGTGTAGGATGGTGTATGCCTTGCTTAATGCAATTTATCGTGGTGGGATTTATGGCGTTATGCCCGGGGCTTTCACCTCCAGTATCTTTGTTTTGTTCATAAGGTGAGCGTTTCTTCATGCAGCTCAGACCTTAAGTGGTCTCTCATGGGTAAATCCGTCGTCAAGCTTCAGCCGGTTCCAAAGCAGCGCCTGTAGCCAGTTACTTCTAATGCCTGGTAGGGTTGGAGGAATCGCTGCCAGCCGGTCAGGCGACAGGCGGAATGCCTGCTCATGCCTGTAGCGCTTTTAGGCGTCGAGATGGAGCTGAGGCGCCTGGAATGGCAAAATCATTGTCTTGTCCTTATGAAAGATAATCGATGCCGCATTGGATTGCATGTGGGGCTGGGTTTCGTAAGAGGTCACCAGGGTAACCCAAGTTGGGGGCCGGGGCCTAGGAAGATTCACCAGGGTAACCCATGCAACATTGCGATGACACTCTTCCTTAAACAACCAAGTATGCTTTGTTTCCCTCTATGATATTCTTAAGTCTCTAGAAGCACATGTTGGCATTTGTATGTTGATGATTTATTGGTTATTCCTTATGTTAGCAAACATCTTAAAGTTGAAGAGTATCTTTAAACGAGATTTCGTATGTTATGTCAGGATCTTGTTGTGAAGTCTTGTATCCTTGTTTCTAGGCGTATGTATGGAAGCCAGTCTCTCTACCCCCTTAGCATCAAAATTTCTCTGTCCATGGTTGGTGAATGCGTTATGCAATCTCATTGGGTCCCCAATCATCAATTGAGAAGTGCGAAATTGTACCTTACAGTGACTCCTGAGTTGATCCAGAGTTGAATCCAGTATTGCAGCTTTGTACTCCTTCATTTCAAATGTATCATTCTATTTTATTGTACCTTCCCCATTCATGTTGGGAAGTGGCATTGTAATATTGTAACCCTTGATTAATGTATTAACCATGTTCATGTTATCTTATGATTACTGGTGTATACTACCTTTCATGTGATGTAATAATGTTGTTGTGAAAAGTAATGCAGTCAAGTAAACCCGAGGGATTTGTTATATGTAGTTCATGTTTAGTTTTCATTTCATATGGTATATGATTATTATGATGTATGTAAGTACTTTAAAAAAAAAAATTGGTGCCATAAATGTTATATATTTTTGTATCCTTTAAATGTTTTGTAATAGTCATAAGATTTTGGTAGTATTGTCAAAGTTAAGTTTGAAATGAAGAAAAAATGGTGAGGGCCCTACGATTTTACTTTAGGGTCTTGGGCACTTTTCCTAACATTTCATTTAGAATTTGAGGTAGTGGGGTTTTGATGGATTCAAGGATAAGATATAGGTCTGAATTTCAACCTATAAGGTGAGTCAACCTGCCCTTGACCAAATTTGAAATAGATTTTGGAATGAAATGCAATGATTTGACTAGGCCAATGATGTAAATAACTATTCTGATGTAAAAATAGTAGATCCAAAAAGTCACACACAAATTTATACTTTGAAAATAGATTGAGTAGAGTACTATACACCTATGATATAAATTTGGAGCTAAAAATAGAGGACTAAGTCACATAGGGTGAGAGTGTTCTTATGACTAAATTTTAGATATGATTTTACAGTTCTCTGAGGATAAATCAAAGATTTTTTTTCCTTCATGTCGTACTGTCAGATCTTTGTCAGGTGTTAAGGTTTTCATTCTTATCCCATCTGCTAGACTGATGTTATATGATGTTTTTTCCAATTTTGGTTTTCCTATATGTTCCCATACTTGTTTTGGTAGCATATTGATTTCTACTCCTAAGTCCACCATGACAATGGTTATCTTCTTATGATTTATATTTACTTTGATCATGATTGGGTGTACTTTCCATTGTCTTTCTTCTTTGTTTATAGTTTTGATTTGTGATACTTTGTCCTATTTGTTCCAATATGTACAAAATTGTTGTATTTTATCTAGTATATTGGATTGTTTAGACATTCTTATATCTGTTTAAGTATTGTTTTGTATCTTGATTAGAAAATTATTGTTTTGTTTCCACATTTTGTTGTTTTGTGACCACTTTCTTTGTTTCTTCCACTATTTGATCGTGTTGTCTTCTAGTGGGGTGAAATTCCTCCTCATTTGTGGTGGTTTCATCCTTTTTTGTGTTTTATTTATGATTTGTGATATTAGTTGTTTGTCTTGTTATCACCATTGCTTTGTTGTGGTTAGGGACTTTTCAATCAGAGTTACTATTCTCTGTATTTTATTCATCATAGCTTCCTTCATCTATCTGGACCCTAACTTCTTTTGGTACTTTTCTTAGTAACCTTGCCCCTTTGGATGAATTTAGGTTCTAGCACTCATCACTCTTTAATTTTGGAGACACATTCCTATAATAGGTCTAAGCTCTGTCATAGTTAAATACATCATGTTCTATACTACAACATAATCCATAATTCTTATTTCTACCTTTCCAACATTTTATCATAAAGTGGCTTGGTTTACCACATTTATAACATGTGGCATCATTTCATCTCCTCCTTCCTTTTCCTCAACCTATATCCCCATGAAATTGGCCTTTGTCACTGTAAGCACGTGTTGATTTGGTTGGTTTTGTATAGAATCAATATTTTTCTTATTTTTCCATGGTAGTATTTTATATCCATGATCTTATTGATATAATGTCCTATCTTCTAGTCCTTTAATGTATACCAACTTATGTTGATAAATATGGCTTGTTGTAGTAGGATCTCTTAATTAGAACACCTGTGAGGGATAATCTTTACTGTCATGTTTGTCCCATTCTCATAAAATGCAATAGTAGATTGAAATTATCTTCTTGGGTAGTGTCTACAAGTCTACTCGTAATGCATTGGATTTATTTTGTCCAATTTCCTTTGGGAAATCATTTGTTATGTGTCCTTCTCTTCCACAGTAAGTACACTAGATATTGGGTCTTGGTGCAAACATCTCTTTCTTTGCCATTATGTCTTGCTGAAGTTTCAATTGTTCTATCCCTAGTTTTATTTTTTCAATCTCCTTGTTCTCTTTTTCCCTTTCTTGTTTTCACCAAGATTTATTTTCAATATGACATGCAAATGTAACTAGTTCCAGGTAGGTGTTAAAATATCTCCCATCTAAAGCAATTCTAATTTTCAGTATTGAACTCCAAAGATGAACCATTCTATTTTTTGTTTGTCGGTCAACGGTTCTTCTAGTCTTTTGGTGACTTATTTGAATCATTTGTAAAATTATTTTATCATTTCATCCTCATTTTATGTAAGTTACTAGAGCTTACTAACTCATTTTGTAGGAAAGTCCAGAGTATCAAACTTGGCTAAGGAATCTTGTTTCACTACTTCCCAATATTTTTCACTATTAGGGTAATTTTTCTAGTACCATTTTAGGGTATCTTCATGGATTGATCCAATAAATTCAAATAGATTTTTATCATCTATTTTTATATGTTGAATTTCCACATATATTCTAAGATAAAGATATGTTCTACTGCTTCATCTATATATCTTTTCGAAACATAGGCAATTTCCTAGGAGTATTCATTTTTGGTTCTTTTGATTCACTATCTATATATCTTATGTAAAAGTTGTATCCACTCAAATTTTTATATTGTTTTCCCTTCCTTTTTGTTCTCCTATGTTTTTTCTCTTAAGTTGTGTTCTACTTCTTCCATAAAAATCCTTCTTGCTTTTAGCAACATTAAGGGTGACTCATAGTCCAGGGGTTGTGTATGTTCAAATAGTCATTTCATTCTAAGGGATATCCATTTGTTAGGAAGCATCATTTGGTTGTTTGATGATGTTGTTTTATTATAGGTTGTTAAACTCATATAATCTTTCTTCTTTTCTATCACATCTTATCCTCTTATCTTTAGAACACTTATAGTTACTAACTCATCCAAGTAATCAGTGTCAAATGTTATATTTCAAATGTTTTTTATATGGGTTTCCATTGGTAACCAATCCTCATTTATACTTAATTGAATATTTTTCCAATCCGGATGAGTAATTAGTTTTTTAATTTAGAGGAGGTGTCATAATTCTCACCACCGCTTGTTCCATTTCCCTTCTAGTGTTTCCATAATCTTAAATTTTTCCTTCTAGGTTTTTGATAACTTAGTTTATTTTGTCCATGCTAGAACCTTATTGCAGAATAATTTCTCTATATTCTCTAGTAGCACCCTCAATGACACACTCTTCTTCTTCTTCTACGATAGTTCCCATAGTGGCATGCTCAACTACACCCTCAATGGTGTGCTAAACTTCTTTATTTCTATTTCCTTCTACAAACTCTTAAGTCTTGCTCATTTTCCATCTCTTCTACTTCTTTTATTATTTTCTAGTATCTTTCTTGTTGTTCCTAAATTTATTTCAACCTCCTTTCTTTTGCATTCATCTCCATTCCCAACTTAATCCATTCAATTATATCCAATTTTCTTTTGTTATCTCCTTTTCCCATGGGTTTTTCTGGTCTAGACTTCTCTTAATCCTTATATATCCCATGGGTGGTTTAAAAATTTGAGCAACTCATCTTTTCAAGGACCTTTTTAGATTCCTCCCCCCTTTCCATTTGTCATCCCTTAAGTGCTTACCCCCCCTCTCATAGAGGTAGTACCTAAGAGAGGTATCTATAGGAAAAAAAAATCCTTTTTCTATTGTTGTCTCTCTTTACTGTTAATGCTTTATTTTTTTACTTTGAATTTATTTACTATCCTCTCTAAGGTCTTGAAAACAAAACCAATATTAGCAAGAGGAAATGGGGAATTATAGTATGGAGATCTATACCTTGGTATCCCTTATGTAGTCAGTTTATACACCAAAGGCCATAATGGTAGAAAAGAGTAAGTGTGGTAAGAGACTATATCTCACAATAACTCATCTACAACTTAACTATAAACATCAATCATCCATAACAAATATATCCATTGAATCCTTATAACTCCATATATATTTAGATAATAATTACATGAGCAGGTCTTAGTATCTACTTTCCATTACAATCCTTTCTTTATTCCTATATTCTCTAATATATTCCTATTTTGTTATCTATTACATACATAGGTACCAATGTCTAGGCTCTTATTATAATGTGACCCTTGTAGGGAAACCCTTAATCTATCTTCCTTTTCAGCTTGGTGTTTCACACATGCTTTGTGATGGGTTGCAATAACTTCTACTCTAAATTCCATGTACCTTGCTAACAAGTGTATGAGTTGATTTCTTGAATATGCATATTTTTGGAGTATGAAAGACACTAAGAGGGGGGAGAATTAGTGTCTTAATAACAATTTCAATTTATTGATATTTCAAAACCACTTGATCTCTTTAAAAATAGTGAATTTTCAATTTTAAGATTATGATCAAAATGTGATAACCAAATTCAGATTCTCAAACAACATATAAACTCAAATGTTGCAATGTAAATATATAAGACAACAAGATCAAAAGACATCCACAAAAGAGTCATAAGAAAATATTTTTCATGAGTGGAAAACCCACATAGGGATGAAAAACCACTTGAAAAATGCCTCACTGGCTACAAATGCCTCACTGGCAACATAAGCCTCGCTAGCTACAAAATGCCTCACTAACAAAATAAGCCTTATCAATTGGCTACAAAATGACTCACTAGAAACATAAGCCTCACTGGCTACAAAAGATTGTCTCATTTACATTTAACTTTGCTCAAAAAATAAGATAAAAAGCAATATACAGATGATCACTTTATTTCTCAGAAGATCATGTTGGCTTACAGCCTTAATGCATTCCATGTCCTCCAAACTTCATTTTATTTGAAGTCTAGAACACATAAAATACAGTAATCTTATTTCACTATCTTTTAAGCATAAAACATTGTTTAGAACTCATTTACAAATGCATTTTATCAAACGTTCTGCAATAAGTTTTCAACATAATCATCTCTTCTTAACAACATATTCAAACAAAATTAAAACATGACTCTTGTTGTTTCTAACTTTTCATTCCATAGTCTAACCCCAAACCAAGCTTGAGCATTTTACATATATAGCAATCATTAACCTGTTGAAGCTCAAAAAATCCATACCTTTCTTCCTGACAGCAAAGTAACTGAAAAAAAAAACTTACAGATCACAACCGCGCAAACAGCCAAATCTTAGATACATCTGACTGTCATTGATTCAAGCAAAACCCTTCGAGAATTTTGCAACAATACAACAAATAATGTAACTGAAACTACTAACAAACTTTAACTACACTAACCACCGAAACTCCCATCTATCCATGGCCACTATTGATTGCCAAAGAAAAATTGTAAGTTTCCTACTCTTCTAAGCTTCACCAAGCCCTAAGTCGGTTGTAAAAAACCAACGCCTTGTATTCACAAAAAGAAAAATTTTAGGGCACCACAATCATAATGTCTATACACTTCACAAAGACCATTCACTTTGAACCAATCAATGATATCGGTATTCTATGCCAAAACAAAAATATTATCATTTGTCTTGGTGTTTAAACTCAATGCTACTGTAAACACATAATACCCAAACACTTGAAAATGATAAACATCAAAATGCCAAATAATGTGTGTCGATATTTTCCATAACTATAAGAAGCCTCATAATGCCCAAATGAATATGTCGGTCCACCTAATCAAACACTATAATTCCTTGTGTTGGTTTGATAGCCAATTCCAAAGTGCCAAGGTATGGTATAAATCCCAAATGTATCAAGTACAAAAAAAAAACTCATATGCATATCAAATATTGCTTCCTCAATAAAAATTGTTGTCTCAGTGACTTTTCAATGTCAAAGTCACCCACAAACTTAGAAATACATTCTTCCTTTGTAACAAAAGAACATTTCCAACCCAATGACATTCAACACCAATCAAAAAGCACTAAACCTTCAATGAATGCCACAAATGTATGCCAAGTCTGTATATATATACCAATGTGTATCACCTTAATATGTGCCAAGTTGAACAATCAACCTGACATCAATTCCAAACTAATGTCAAAGGGGAAAAAAAATCCCCCTTTGGCATTGATGTCAAACTTTCCAAATATTTAAATGAATATCACCTATAGAAGCATCAAAGCACTACCATGTCAATCAATCACCAAGAAAATCTAAAAGTAATAGAAACTGTTCAGGTCAATCAATCACCAAGTGTAGCTGAAAGTAACAATCAAGCTTTGAAGATAATGCAACACTGAATGTAATGCACTTCAGAGGAATAAACATCATGAACCCAATCAACCTGAACCAATGCACCAATCAGCGAAATGAAATTATGAACCTGTAAATCAATTCTGAAGCATGTAAATCAAGTACCAAGCACCAATCAAGTTCATCTCCCCCTTTTGACAACAATGCCAAAGGTCAAAGGGGTGGGATATCAACAAATACCTGCTCATGAACAATAATATGTTGTCATAGTGACACAAAATAACATCAGATCTGAATAAATAAATCTGAAAATAAAGCGCTGCATAATGAAACATATGACTGCCATAGCATGAAATATGAGCATAGATGCCAACCACAAAAAAAATGCATAAAGTATAAACCAGGGATGTATAATATGCATTGAAACTCCCCCTAAAGCCTTGCTCATGAAAAATTACTGAAGAGAAGGGAAAGTACTCCAAGCCTATCCTGCAAATGTTCAAAGACCTCTTTTGGAAAAGGTTTAGTGAATATATCAGCTATTTGGTCTTTTGTAGACAAATGTTCCAGTGCAACCTCATTGGAAATAAAATTTTCCCTTAAAAAGTGATATCTTATAGCAATGTACTTAGTTCTAGAGTGCATGACTGGATTTTTTGAAATATTTGCACTAGTATTATTACATAGAATAGAAATAGGATGAGAAACTTCAACCTTGATATCTTTTAAAGTCTAAACCATCCATAAGACTTGAGAGAAACAAGTAGCAACAACAATTTTTTTTCCTCAACAGTGGATAAAGATACAAAATCTTGATTTTTGTTGTGCCATAATACCAACCTACCACCTAAAAAGAATTCCCCTCTAGAGGTACTTTTCTTGTCCTCTAAACAACCTACCCAATTAGCATTAGTATAGGCAAGCAAGGTAAAATCATCATGCCTAGGATACCATAGGAAAAAATCAATTGTATCATTTATGTATCTTAGAATTCGTTTGAAAACATTTAAATGAGATTGCTTGGGAGAATCCTGAAACCTTGCTACCAAGAAAACAACATCCATAATATCAGGCCTTGAGGCAGTCAAATACAAGAGACTACCTATCATGGACCTGTACAAGGTCTGATCTACATCAGGTAGATCTTCATCTTTCCCTAGCTTGCATCCAATTTACATTGGAGTTCCAACTGGTTTGCTTTCATCCATTTGAAATATTTTCAACATCTATTTTGCTTATTTCATTTGAGAAAAAGATACCCTTCTCAAGTTGAGAGACCTGTAACCCAAGAAAGAAGGAGATTTCTCCTAACATGGAAATTTCAAACTATGCTTTCATAATGTTACAAAAAATAGAACACATATCATCATCATTGCTCCCAAAAACAATATCATCTACATAGACAACAACAACCAAAATATTTCCACCTTTTTTCATGAAGTACATATTGCTGTCAAAACCTCCTTTGGTGAATCCTTGACCCTGCAAATGTTTATCCAGCTTAGAGTACCATGCTCTAGGCACTTGTTTTAGGCCATATAATGCCTTTTTCAATCTATAAACATGATATTCTTTACCTGCACATTCAGATCCTTCAGGCTACTCCATATAAACTTCTTCCTCAAGCTCACCATTTAAAAAGGTTGTTTTAACATCCATTTGAAATACCTTAAAAAATTTATAAACATAAAAAGCTAGAAAGATTCTTATAGCTTCAAGTCTAGTTACAGGGGAAAAGGTTTCATCAAAATCAATACCCTCAATCTCAGAGTACCCTTTGCAGACAAGTCTTGCCTTATTTCTAAATACATTGCCCTTGCCATCAAGTTTATTCCTAAAGACCCTTTTTTATCCAATGAAATTATTGTCCTTGGGTCTAGGGACAAGTTCCCAAGTCTTGTTCTTTTCTATTTGCCCTAACTCCTCTTCCATTGCTTTAATCCAGAGTTCATCTTTACTAGCCTATAAATAGGTTTTAGGTTCAAGTTTTGAAATTAAACATAAATGTACCAAATCACTTGCACTGGAAAGTTTTCTTCTAGTTTGAACATCAACAAATCTATCCCCAATGATTTTTTCTTGAGGATGGTTCCTTTGCATTGCCTTTGAAGGAGTCTTAGCTGTTGTTTCCACATATTTTTAAGGAGTATTTTCTTGATTTTCCTCCTCTTCTTTTGATTTCACCTCTTTTTCAGGTAGGTGAACTTCTCCATCATCTTCAATTGGTTGTTCACATGGCTGCAACTTTTCATCAACTCTCACATTAGTACTTTCAAAAATCCTTTTGAGTCTTTTATTGAAATATTTATAGGCTTTACTATGAGTCTAGAGTAGCTTGAAAATATACCTTCATCACACCTGGACTCAAAGTTGCTCATATTATCATCATCCATTTTTATATAACATTTACTACCAAATATTCTTAGATAAGAAACATTAGCAGACTTACCATACCATAGTTCATATGGTGTATATTGTGTTTTTACTCTTAGTTGTACCTTGTTTAGAGTATAAACAACTGTATGCACA
This sequence comes from Sequoia sempervirens, assembly GCA_007258455.2. Taxonomy (NCBI): domain Eukaryota; kingdom Viridiplantae; phylum Streptophyta; class Pinopsida; order Cupressales; family Cupressaceae; genus Sequoia; species Sequoia sempervirens. The sequence goes on along the minus strand of VDFB02044800.1, from coordinate 199,851 downwards.
ACTTCTTTCCAATACAAATTTTGAATATTTGCATCATGTAATAATGTTCTTGCCATTTATTTAACAGTCTTGTTCTATCTTTCAACAATCCCATTTTGTTGTGGTGTTCTAGGGGCTGAATACTATCTTTTGATACCATGTTCCTCACAGTATTCCACAAACTTTGTTGAAGTATAATCACCTCCTTTGTCTGATCTTAAGCATTTTAGTTTTAGATCAGATTCTTTTTCAATGATTTTTCTAAAGACTTTGAACCTACTAGAAGCTTTAGATTTTTGTTTTAAGAAAGTTACCCAGGTCACCCTGGTATAGTCATCAATGAAAAGCATAATGTATTTTTCACCATTAAGAGACTTTGTCCATGTAGGACCACATAAGTCAGAGTGTACAAGCCGCAATGGTCTAGTAGAAGAATGTTCTTTATATTTGAAACTCACCTTGGTTTTCTTAACAAGTTGACACTCTTTGCAAGTTTCACTGGTAGGCTTGGAAATCACATGAATATTTCTTACATTTTTATTCTTTCTAATTTTGACAAGATTGTCAAAATTGATATTCCCAAGCCTTATGTGCCATAATTTACTCTCTTCAACTTGACCCATGAAGCAGACATGTCCATCTTTGCTTCTATTCACATTCTCATGCAAGTTATAGATATTGCCTTTAGTTCTTAAACTAGCTGCAACAACTTTACTAGATTTCTTTTTGATCTCACACCCTTGTGCACTAAAAGAAACACTAAATCCATTATCACAGATTTGACTCACACTTAACAAATTGTGAATTAACCCTTCAATATAATAGGCATCATGCAAAGGGGTTTCATCATCCAAGAGGATAGTTCCTTTGCCCTTGATCAAAATGAAAAAGTCATTTCCAAATTTAACTGAACCTCCAATGTAATCCTCAAATTGAATGAATTTGGTCTTATCACCAATCATATGGTGAGAGCATCCACTATCAGCAAACCACAACTCCTTTTTGACATGAAGATTTGTTTGTACAAACATAGCTTCAATGTTTTTGTCAAGTTTCTTAGGCTACCAAATAAGCTTTGTTTCATCAACTTTGAATAATGTTCTAGGGAGAGTATAAGTTTTCTTTTGTTGCATATAAAGATTAGATCTGCAAAACCTTGCAATATTTCCAAGGTTTCCACAATTATAACACTTCAATCTCTTCAAGAATTGAAACAGATTTCCATTTAAAAAACTAGGTCTCCTATGAGTTAAAACCTTACACTCACTTGCTTTGTGTCCAAATTGATAGCAATGGAAACAATAGCCATAAAAGTGTAGATTACTTCTAGAGGGAGCACTCTTGTTGCTATTTGAAGATTTCAAAACTTTTGTATCAACATGATGAAGCTCATCAAAATATGAGCATTGACCTTCCATAAAACCTAGGCCAGTTTTGTCCTTATGATTTTTATGTTTTCCTAAAAGATCATAAAGCTTGTCACTACTGTCTACCTTTTTCCTTAAGGCAACTATTTCTATCTCTAAGGTGTAGCATTCTTTTTCTTTTATTTCAAGCTGCATTTTGGTGACATATAAAACTCTTTTATTTTCCTCAAGCTAGAGTTTTAAATCAACAACTTGTTTTTCAATATAATCAACCTTTTTGCTCAAGTTTTCTAAATATTTTTGAGATTGATTTTTCTGTATGATAGCCTCCTTTTTAAGTTTATTTATCTCACCTAAAACACATCTTAGTTCACCTTCAAAATCAACTTCTTCTATGTCAAGATCAAATTGGTTTGCAGGTTTATCTTTTTGTTTTTCAATGGAGCAATTTTTTCCATAAATAGTGTTTCTTCTCCCTTTGAATTTTCCATAACAAGTACTCCTTCACCATGAACCCCTTAAGTTTATTAGACTTATGCAAGTGTATGGCTCTAATACCACTTGTTGGAGTACAAAAGACAATGAGAGGGGGGTGAATCAATGTCTTAATAAATAATTTCAATTTACTAATATTTCAAAACCACTTGATCTCTTTGAAAATAGTGAATGTTTAGTTTCAAGATTATGATCAAAATGTGATAACCAAATTCAGATTCTCAAACAACATATAAACTCAAATGCTGCAATGAAAATATAAAAGACAAAAAGATCAAAAGGAATCCACAAAAGAGTCATAACACGATTTTTTTATGAGTGGAAAACCGTCATAGGGATGAAAAACCACTCAAAAAATGCCTCACTGGCTTATCAAAATGCCTGAGTGGAAAAGCCTCACTGGATACAAATTCTCACTAGAAACATAAGCCTCACTGGCTACAAAATGCCTCACTGGCAACATAAGCCTCATTGGCTACAAAATGCCTCATTGGCAACATAAGCCTCACTGGCTACAAAATACTTCACTGGCCACATAAGCCTCACTGGCTACAAAATATTGTCTCACTGACATTTAACTTTGTTCAACAAATAAGATAAAAAGTAATATATAGAGGATCACTCTATTTCTCTAAAAATCATGTTGAATTACAGCCTTAATGCATTCCATGTCCTGCAAACTTCAATTTATTTGAAGTCTAGAACACATACAATACACTAATCTTATTTCATTATCTTTTTCAACTATCTTTTAAGCACAAAACGTTCTTTACAACTCATTTACAAATACATTTTATCAAACATCCTACAGTAGGGTTTTAACAAAAACCTCTCTTTTTTAACATGTTCAGAGAAACTTAAAGCAACATGTCTCTTGTTGTTTCTAACTTTTCATTCCACAGTCTAACCCCAAACCAAGCTTGAGAATTTTACATATTTAGTAATCATTAACCTTTTGAAGCTCGACAAAGCCATACCTTTCTTCCTAACAATAAAGTAACTAAAAAAAAAACTTATAGATCACAACCGCTCAAATGGCCAAATCTTCTATAGTTGTCTATCATTGATTCAAGAAAAACCCTTCGAGACTTTTGCAAAAATACAACAAATAATGTAACTGAAACTACTAACAAACTTTAACTTCACTAACCACTGAAACTCCCATCTGTCCATGGCCACCGCTGACTGCCAAAGAAAACTTGTAAGTTTTCTGCTCTTCTAAGCTTCACCAAGCCCTAAGTCGGTCGTGAAAAACCAACGCCTTGTATTCACAAAAAGATAACTTTTAGGGCACCATAATCATAATGTCGATATAGTTCAAAAAGACCATTCACTTTGAACCAATCAATTATATTGGTATTATATGCCAAAACAAAAACATTATCATTTGTGTCGGTGTTTAAACTCAATGCTACCATAAACACATAATACCCAAACACTTGAAAATGATAAACATCAAAATGCCAAATAATGTGTGTCGATATTTTTCATAACTATAAGAAGCCTCATAATGCCCAAATGAATATTTTGGTCCATCTAATCAAACACTATAATTCCTCGTGTCTTTTTGATAGCCAATGCCAAAGTGCCAAGGTATGGTATAAATCCCAAATGTATCAAGTGAGAAAACAAAACTCATATGCATATCAAATATTGCTACCTCAATAAAAATTGTTGTCTCAATGAATTTTCAATGTCAAAGTCACCCATAAACTTAGAAATATATTCTGCCTTTGTAACAAAAGAACAATTCCAACCCAATGACATTCAACATCAATAAAATAACACTAAACCTCTAATGAATGCCACAAATGTATGCCAAGCCTGTATATATATACCAATGTGTATCACCTCAATATGTGCCAAGTTGAACAATCAACCTGACATCAATGCCAAACCAATGTCAAAGGGGAAACACATATATAAGTTGACCAAGGTACCTAACGGACTTCCAATTTTGGTCAAGAAAATATATACAATCAAAGACCCCTCCATAGGAGGGAAAACAGGAGATATCATATCTCCCCATAATGAAGAAGCTCCAATGTCGATGAAGTATGCTTGAAAACAAAAGATGATCCAATTCCTGCAAGAAAAACCTCTTCCCTTAGGAAGAAACAAGTCGACCAGATGAAGAAGGAACCACTCCATATCCAACTGAGAAGGGGAAGGAAGTCTCCAAATAGAAAAATCCATCACATGATCAAATACAATCAAGCAATGTGATAGATCAAGAGAAGGCACAACCAAGTCAACGTCCAAAAACAATCTAGATGAATTAACTAGCATGCCACAACTGTCATCAAAGAGGAGAGAAATCCCCTCAAGTGAATCTCCCAAATCTGTAAGGTGAGTCTCTACAAACAAATCAGAGATGCTTGCTAAATACTCATCCAAAAAAAAAAAATATCAGGGAGCAAAGATAACCTGCTGCTCTGAAGGATCAATCTATGTATAACCAGGAACAATATCATCATGAGTCTGAAGTACCCCAAAATGCAAATGACCAATATTATTATCAACACTAGCCAAGGGTGTATGAGGTACATAGTGTTGGAAAAAAAGGACAAACAACTAAGAGGGGGGTGAATCAATTGTCACAGAATATTTGAACTTTTCACACTTAATTTAATCTCAAATTTGATGAGTGAAAAATAAATCATAAACAATCAACACATCATAAACATGGAGAACACCAAGATTTTTACATGGAAACCTTGTTAGGGAAAAACCACAGTGGATGTTAGTCCACAATATTATACCCTATTAAAAGTATAAGAAGAATAATGGGAATGCACATGCATTCAAGCACACTGCATAGACCTCACTGCTCAAATACAAGAGGGCTCACTACCCAGAGAAGACACACTATCTTACAGAAATTTGGATTAGATCCACAGGGTATGAACTGAGAAAATAGCTTCTACAAAAGCCTGATTACAGTTCCAGTTAAGCACAGAAACACTCCTTCACACTTTGCTCTTGAACTTCTTCACACTCTACTCAAACTACTTCACACTCTGCTCTGCAATCGAATGATTAGAACATTACTCAAAAATTACTAGAACATCTGCACTTTCTTTGGAATGCATTCACACTTATGCACACTTTACTTTGCTCAAACAATTGCTCTTATATATCTGAAACATTGAATTACATTAGCAACTTCGTCGGCCAAAAGAAATATGAAAATATAAAACATACATAAAATGTCAGCCCAAATTTACAAATAAATTTTCAATGCAAATCAAACAACGTCGACCAATATTATGTTGTGACCCAAAACAACATCCTCGAGCACCCCAAACATTCAAATTTCAATCTTCAAGGATCCACAACACATTACAACCACCATGTCGGCCAAGAACACAAAAACTTGAACACACAAGAGAAAAATCACCGACCACAAGCACATCGATCAACACAAATGTGCAACAAAGATAGAGCATGATCTAGAAGCATCCACGAGCATCAAGAACCAACATAGAAACATCCACAACAACTAAGATTACTAGAATCACTCCAACTTCAATCAAGAACACGAACTGAAACCAAAGAAAAACTATCAAAACATAACTATTCATACACAAGCAGATCTTCACATGGACCTTTGAAACTTTTGGTGGATAAACTAGATACACTCAACAATAAAACCTTTAATCCAGAATGACTGATCTTCAACGTACTAAGCAAAACACCTTCATGACCTTCACCTATTCCACTGGGAACCTGCAACACTTTCTTTAACAATTTTCTCAATATCCTCGACATATACAACCTTCAATACCTCAATGCTAATAGTGTTGAAATCAATGACAACCACATATCAGCAACACAACCACAATATCCAACAATCTTCCCCTTTGGCATTGATGGAAACACATGATGTGAAAAATACCATCAACACAACTCTCAATCAACACTTACTCCTTCTTAGATTCTGACTCTTCTCCTCAACAACTCTTCCACATGATCTTCTTCCCACAAGGCTCTTCTCCCTAGATAATCAATAGTTTTTCACATTTCACTTCTACCCCTTTGACATCAATGGCAAAGATAAGAATTATCTTTCTACACACAAGCTCTGAACCACATATCTGCACATCTTACTCCCCCTGAGTAGTAGGCTTGGAAACATTAATCTGGATCAAAATTATGATCAAGAAATGCACAGATTGATGCAATACAATGCACCTCTAGTTCATATCAGGTGGGATAATCACCTAGCATCCCTCTGAGATACTCAAAAGTATCCTTTGGCAAAAACTTGGTGAAAATGTCTACAATCTACTCTTTGGTAGGTACATAATCCAATCTGACTTCTTTCTCACTCACTTTCTCCCTCAAGAAATGAAACTTGATTGAAATATTCTTGGTCTTAGAATGTAGCACCATATTCTTTGATATTTTTATTGCACTTGAGTTATCACAGTATATTATAACAATAGGCTCATCATACACTACTATGATATCTTTCAACACATGTTTCATCCACAACACTTGAGAACAATTATTTGCAGCAACAATATATTCTACCTTAGTAGTAGATAGGGAAATAGAATTATGATTTTTACTCAACCAAGACACCATCTTCTTCGCTAGGAAGAAGGCACCACCACTAGTAATTTTCTTGTCATCTACATTTCCTGTGCAATCTACATTAGTATAGGCACTCAAAGTGAGATCATCATCTTTAGCATACCAAATCCCAAAATCAACTGTCCCTTTCAGATACCTGAAAATTCTTTTTAGAGCAGTCACATGAGATTCTTTTGGGTCAGCTTGATATCTAGCAACCATACATACAACATTCATGATGTTTGGTCTGGTCTGAGTTAAGTAGAGCAATCTGTCAATCATTGACCTATATCTTGTTTGATTTTCCTTGGGAGAATCATCATTCTATGTTAACTTGCATCTGGTTACCATGGGTGTACCAATAGGCTTTAAGTCATTCATGCCAAAATTATTCAGTAACTCTTTCACATATTTGGACTGTGATATGAAAATCCCATTGTCTAACTAAGTGACTTGCAATCCTAGAAAGAACTTCATCTCTCCAATCCTACTCATTTCAAATTCACTTTTCATTTCATCAACAAAATTCATACATAGATCATCATCTCCTCCAAAAATAATGTCATCAACAAAGACTTCAATAATCAACTCTTTATCATGATCCAACTTAAAATACAAGTGGCTGTCAGTAGTACCTTTATTGAATCCAAGCTTTAGTAAGTATTTATCTAGTCTAGCATACCAAGCTCTGGGGGCTTGCTTGGGTCCATGTAAAGCTTTCTTCAATCAGAAAACCATGTCTTCCTTGTCAGTCAGTGGAAATCCATCTAGCTATTCAACATACACCTCAAGATTCTTCTAACTCACCATTCAGAAAAACTGACTTCACATCCATTTGATAGACTTTATAGTTCTTATATGCAACATAAGCAAGAAATAATCTTATAGCTTCAATTCTGGCAACAGGGGCAAAATTTTCTTCAAAGTCAATACCTTCCATTTGTGAATACCCTTTACATACCAGCCTTGCTTTATTCCGGACCACTTCACCTTGTTCATTCAGCTTATTCTGAAAGACCCATTTAGTACCAATCACATTTTTATCCTTAGGTTTGGGAACAAGAATCCATGTATCATTCTTTTCAATCTACATCAGTTCTTCCTTCATAGATTCCATCCAATGTTCATCATTACAAGCTTCATTGACATTGCTAGGCTTAGTCTTGGAAATCAGACAATACTCTTTTGCAATCCTTCTTCTATTTTGCGCACCTTTATTCTTGTCTCCTATAATCTAATTTTTAGAATGATTTATCCATACATACCTCATAATTCTAGGATTTTCTCGCACTTCTGGTTCTTCTAGTCTTTTTTCTGCACTTCCACTTGTTTAGATCCTTCCTGACTTTCTTGATTTATCAAAAAAATTTGAATTTTATTTTGTGTCTAAGCATTCTTCCCTTGGTCTTTACTGTCTTGCTGGTCATCTGAATCATATCCACAGTATCTAGATGATCTAGCAGAGTCCTCATCAACTTGGACATTTGCACTTTCAACCATTTTCCTCAATCTTTTATTAAAGCACCGGTAGGCCTTTCTTTTAGTAGAGTAAGCTAGAAATACTCCTTCATCGCTTCTTGCATCAAACTTGCCTATGTCCTCATCTCTCTTAATATAACACTTTCTTCCAAAGATGTTGAAATATTTGAAAGTAGGCTTATAACCAAACCATAGCTCAAAAGGAGTCTTACCAGAAATACCATTGACATTTACTCAGTTTAGAGTGTACACAGCAGAGTTTACAGCTTTTCTCCAATAGATATGAGGCACATTTCCTTTAATCATCATTGTTCTAGCAACATCCAGAATTGTTCTATTCTTTCTCTCTACAACTCCATTCTATTGAGGGGTTTAGGGAGTAGATAACTATCTTCTAATTCCATGCTCTTCACATAAAGAATTGAACTCTCAGGAAGTGAACTCACCACCTCTATCTGACCTTAGACATTTTATCTTCAGACCTATCTCATTCTCTGCCATAGCTTTGAAACTTTTGAACTTTTCCAATGCTTCACATTTTTCTCTTAAGAAAGCAACCCATATCATCTTAGAATAATCATCAATAAGCAATATAAAGTACCTTTCTCCTTACATTAGACTTCTAACTTTGGAGGGACCACACAAATCAGTATGCACCAGCTCCAGTATTCCATTAGAATGATGTTGTTTGCTTTGAAAAGAAACTCTAGTTTGTTTTCACATCTGACATTCCTTCCAGATTGTGTTAGTAGGCTTCACTAGCTTAGGTAGATCTCTTAATACTTCAGTGGAACTTACCTTGACAATGTTATCAAAATTCACATGACACAACCTTATATGCCATAACCAACTTTCATCTACTTGGGCAATTAAACAATTTTCACTAGCATCATTCAAGTGAAAGATATTACCTTTTGTTTGTGTACCTGATGCAATTACACTTCCATAACTTCCAAGTATGGACTACATCTTCCATTTTTGAACTGAAGATCATAACCCTTATCCACCATCTGTCCAACACTCAACAGATTATGCTTCAAGCCTTCAACATAAAGGAAATCATTAGTGTTGTGCTTACCACCAAGACAAATAGATCCTCTACCACGAATCACACCAGAATTGTTATCTCCAAATCTTACAACCCCACCGTCATATTTCTCTAGACTTACAAATTTTCTTTTGTCACCAGTCATATAATGCACGAGCGTCCGTTGTCAATGATCCACTCATCCTTTTCTTTAATTCGGGTTGCAAGAGCTTTCTCAACTTTAGCAGACTCAGTAGCTACCATACCATTTTCCTTGATAGCAATGAAAACCCATTCATCTTCATTTCCATTTTCTTTATCATATTCTTCATCAGTCACACCTTCTTCAGCAAAATAACATTTCTTTTGAAATTTTGGTTTGTAGTTTTTAGACCTAGGAACTCTTTCAAGACACCTTGAGGAAAAATGACCTATTTTATTGCAAGAGAAACATTTAATAGGAAACTTCCCTTTATACTTACCTTGTCCTCTGCCTTCTTTCTTCACAATTAGTGCTTCTAGTTCTTCTACCTCTCTTTCTTCATCTTCAAGTTGTTTCATCTCTTCCTCATACTTTAATGCTTTTCTATAACTTTCTCCCAGATCATATCTTTGCTTGTTTCTTCCAGATACAGTGGCCTTAAATGCAGATTCAGTCTTAGGGGCAGAATCACCAAATTCACTCAACTCAAAGGCAGCAAGTGTACCAATCAACATATCTCTTGTCACAGTTGTTACTGATTTGAGCTCTTCAATAGCATGAGCCTTAGATTTGTAGGAGGGAGGCAATGATTTCAACACTTTAGCTACAATTTCTTATTCATCCAGGGTACCACCGACACATCTAATACCCATCACAAGTTCATTTACTCTTTGCATAAAAGAAGAAATATTTTTGTCTTCACCCATCTTCAAAGTTTCATACTTTCCTTTCAATCTTGTTAGCTTAGAGACCTTCACAAGTGCATCTCCTTCATACAAAGTATCCAACTTCTTCTAGATCTCATGAGCTGTCTTTAGATCCATCACATTTGTCATTTCCAAATATGTCAAAGCACTCACTAAAACTTCAATAGCCCTGATATTAGTCTCAACCTCTTTAACCTCATCAAGAGTGGGTGGACCATTCATAGGAATAACATATTTGTTCTTTGTAATATTCCAAAAGGGTTCACCAATACACCTCAAATGACATTCCATTCTAGCTTTCCACAGAGTGTAGTTTGTTCCATCAAATCTAGGAATTCTTGTATGATGCCACTTTAGATCACCTCAAGCTTTTAAACTTCTTTAGAGGAACCTGCTTTGATACCAATTTTTGGAAAAACAAGGATAGACAACTGAGAGGGGGGGGGTGAATCAGTTGTCACAGAATATTCAAACTTTTCACACTTAATTTAATCTCAGATTTGATGAGTGAACAATAAATCATAAACAATCAACACATTAGAAACACAAAGAACACCAAGATGTTTACGTGGAAACCCTATTAGGGGAAAAACCAAGGTGGATGTCAATCCACAATATTATACCCTATTAAAAGTATAAGAAGAATAATGGCAATGCACATGCATTCAGGCACACTGCCTAGAGCTCACAACTCAAATACAAGAGGGCTCACTAGCCAGAGAAGACACACTGTCTTACAGAGATTTAGATTAGATCCGTAGGGTATGAATTGAGAAAATAGCTTCTACAAAATCCTGATTACAATTCCAATTAAGCACAAAAGCACTCCTTCACACTTCGTTCAATCTTCTTCACACTCTACTCAAACTATTTCACACTCTGCTCTGCAATCAAATGATTAGAACATTATTCACACATCTGCACTTTCTCTGGCATACATTCACACTTATGCATACTTTACTTCACTCAAACAATTGCTCTTATATATCTGCAACATTGAATTACATCAACAACTTCTTCGGCCAAAGGAAATATGAAAATATAAAACATACATACAATGTTGGCCCAAATTTACAAATAAATTTTCAATGCGAATCAAAAACCATCGGCCAATATTATGTTGTGACCCAAAACAACATCTTCGAGCATGCCAAACATTCAAATTTCAATCTTCAAGGATCCACAACATGCTACAATGACCATGTCAGCCAAGAACACAAAAACTCAAACACACAAGAGAAAAATCACCGACCACAAGCACACCAATCAACATGGATGTGCAACAAAGATAGAGAATGATCTAGAAGCATCCACGAGCATCAAGAACCAACAAAGAAACATCTGCAACAACTGAGATTACTAGAATCACTCCAACTTCAATTAGGAACATGAATTGAAACCATAAAAAACTGTCAGAACACAACTATTCATAACACGAGTAAATCTTCACGCAGACCTCTAAAAATTTTGGTGGATAAACTAGATACACTTAGCAATAAACCCTTTAATCCACAATGACTAATCTTCAACGTACTAAGAAAAACACCTTCATGACCTTCACTATTCCTTTGGGAACTTGCAACACTTTCTTTAACAATTTTCTCAATATCCTCGACATATACAACCTTCAATACCTCAATGCTAATAGTGTTGACATCAATGACAACCACATATCAGAAACACAACCACAATATCCAACACATAGTCATCCTCCTGAACAAAGTGGGAGAAGCTATACAATCGAGACTCATGATCAACAGTACCAACAACAATGAGTTTACCAGAATCAACTTCTCTGATAAACATGAAATCAGTTGTAAACTCCACAGTCTTAGGGACTTCACCATGTGTTATCTGGTATATAGATAGAATATTTGTGTGCAAATCTGGAATGCACAGTACGTCCCGAAAGCAACCATCACCTACGTCAATAGTGCCTATCCCCTGAACATCTAACAACTTATTGTTCCCCAAAAAAAATTTGGAAGTATTAGAGGGGTGCAAACCCATGAAAGGATAGGGTGAATAAATCATGTGGTGAGATGCACCAGAATCCAAAAACCATCTGTCACACTGAGAATCAACTACAGAAGTGACTAGTGCATGTCCCTTACCCATGTAGTGTTGATCTTCTTTACTGTTTGCAATTCCTGCACTACCAGACTGTGTGGGCTTGGTGGATGGAGCAAATGAAGATGGAGAGGTTGTAGAAGGAGTCATAAAAGACGGCATTGGGATATTGTTTTTCTGGAGAAAGTGGGAGAGATCATCTATCTTCTTTGTGTAACAATGATCCTCATCGTGCCCCTTCTTTTTACAATATACACAATTGAGTTTGTCCTTTGGATTTTCTTCTTTTGCAGTGGAGGTGGTCTCATTTGACTCTATTTTAGGTTTAGGCTTATTCTTCCCCTTACTTTGTGAGCCATGTGCAACCAATGCATGACTTGTAGAGACCCCCTCCAATTGGGCAAGTTTGGCTTTCTCCCTTGTTAAATGGTCACAAAAGGTCTCAAAAGAGGGCATCTAGAATGCACTACCTAAGGCATCCATTGTGGAGTAAAAGGTAGAGGAAAACACAACAAAAGGGCCTCTTAGCTTAGACAGAATCATCATATTTCTCTAGGTGTACCCAACTCATCAATATGGAAAAGAAGACTATTTGAAACATTTAACTTCATCAACCCCATAGCTTGGTCACATTTATTTTGATGGGAAAATATTTCATACTCTTTGGTGAGCGTGGGTTGGGTAGCATTTAGAGTAGACCACAGACCTTGGGACTGAAGAAATCTACGAATTTTCATTTTCCAGGTGTGGTAATTGTGGGGAGTTAATAATTCAATGGTTGGAAGGGGATTCATGTTAAAATTGCACCAACAAACTCAAAAAAAATCTCCAATAAGGCAACCTCTAAAAATTATTTTTCACCACTTTGTAAAAAAGAATATCTCCAAGCAAAAACTAATTTTTAAACTGGAAAATTTTGAGAAAAAGATGAAGACACCTTGATCAACTGAGCAACCTCCCCATGAAGCACAATCACAAGCCTCTTCAGCACCCGTGAGTCTTGCTCACACTACTTTTCCACACTGTAGTGTTATTTGAATAGCAAAATTATCTTCCATGAAGCCAATGTGGGACTAAGGATCCCAAGAGAAAGCTTCAAGAAAGGCTCGGGCCCACACCATAGAAGCCCTAAACAAATATTTTGGTTGAAACTTTAGAAAAGTATAAAGTTTCAAAAGGAAATATATCTCCAGCGACCCTTCAGTTTGCAAATCAAGCTTCTTAGAAGAGAAACTATCATGCAGCCAGAGGGTTTCACCAAATAATAGCTGCTTCAATCTATTTCCTCTTCACAAGCCTTCCATGATGGAACAAATCATGCCAAGCAACACAAAAATCACCGCAACAACAATAAGAAATGACCTCCAAAAGGGAATCGCTCTAGACAGACACAACCTCAACAAAAACAAACAACACAGCCCTAAAATCGCCCCCAATTAGGAGAAATATGCACCCAGCCAACAACACGTCTCCAACCAAAGGAATCGCTGCCTTTCTGAGCAAAAAAAAGGGGTCTGCTTGGAATGAAATCGCCTTCTCCATAAGTATGGTCACAAAAGAGGAAAACGGACCTTCACAGGTTCTCTGCCAATAGTGAATGCTCACAACCTCTTCAATAGGAAATGAGCCCTCTAATGGTACCTTCCTTCAACAGGAAAATCGAGCCCTTCAGATGAAAATCGACATGTTCAATCCCTCAAACACCTTTAACACAAAAATCTACGGCCTCAAAAAACATAGCTAGCAATAGAAAATTATGGAAATTGAGGCAATATTTGAAATTTACAAAATTTCAAATGCCAAAATAAACAAATCTCTAGCCACCTCTCCGACAAAAACTCTCAAGGAAGATACTACAAACTGGGAGGCTCTGATACCATGATAGAGCAACAATTTCCCAGGAAAACCAATTTCACAGAAACCTTCAGAAACGAGAAAAGCCAATGCTCTTTCACCAAAGAGAAATGTATGTTGAATATGAGATGAATATATTACACAATGTACAACCTTTTCAAGGAATGAAAATGCATAGACGAGTGAGAAACTTCCCAACACGGGAAAAACTACCCGGGAGTAAATAAATGCAAAAAAAAAATCTAAACCTAAGTAAACTTAAGCAAGTAAATATAATTTACTCTAACAATCTTAATAATGAGCACATTTAGGTTTTAATATTATGACATCCTTCACCTTAAGTAGTTAATTATATATTAGCATAATTAATATATAATATTTATTTTTTATAGTAAAAATAAATTATATATATATATATATATATATATATTTAATGAATAAATCATATAACAACTTTAATTAACTAAAAATATGATAAAAACAATATTACACTAATACTATATTTGTATTAAGCAATTTTATTTCTATTTATTGGTAATGAGATGTTATATCTCAATAAACTATATTTGTTTAGTTTTCTCCTTACCATATTCATATAATACATATTACTATTTCTATATTTACATCACATTTCCAATTACATGCAGGTGGATATTCCACATTCATATACTCCTGCAACGCTTGCTTCAATCTAGTTACTGATATTTTTTTCCACCTGGAAAAAGAAATTCACCCTTTTTCTAGAAAGTTTTATAGTTTGCATAAAGTCATCTTTGCATTAACAAATTGGGTTGCCTAGTTCTCGTTCTTTGATTGTGTAGCATAGTATAAAAAAAACACAACAATTATCTGCAGTGGGTATTAACACAAAAATGTGTTTATAGTTTACATATCGATATCACCAAAAATGGCAACCCTAGAGCCCATTCCCAGTGTTGGTGAGGAGGCAGCTACTCGAGACAGTACACAAAATGCTTCCATGGATTTAGAAACTCCTGAAAATACAAGCAAGAGACAGAGGGAGGAAGACCCACAAGAAGATAATGATAATGGAGATGACCCATCTAAGAAACAAAGGATGAAGGAGCTTGATGGATCCCAACAAAATGGTGTAGAGAAGTCTGTGGAAGAGGCCAGGCTTAATGGCATGGATGCCCAAGAAGGAGACACAGGGAAGGATGGACAGTACCATAAGGAAGAAGGAGAATATTTCTTTCATACAGATATTTGAAGAAGTATTTGACTACCAAGGAGACCGGTTTCATTCAGTTGCTTAGCCTTGAGCTCAAAAAGTTCAATCTCTTTTTCATCGAGAAGGAAGAGGAATACATCATTCGCTAAAGATATTTAAATCACTTATTTACTCTTCTAAATCTACATAAATCATCTCCTTTACTCCACCTAAGTGGCATGTTATTGGAAATTTTTTGGAAATGTAGAAATAAAGAATTGAATTTTTGTTGCCAAATTTAAAATTCTTAGTAAAAATCAAGGAAACGAAGTGCAAAGTCGGATTGAATATATAGATTCAAATACATTTGTAGGAATTGCTGATAAACAATCACAAATATTTGCAAGAAAGTACCATGGATATTAAGAGTTCCTTTTTTTTGCTGCTTTCCCCACTGCTATTGGTTTCTGCTCCTCCAAACACTTCCCCACTGGTATTGACCTTTTTGTAGCCTAAAAATAAGGTTTGGACAAGGGATTTAGAGTATGTTTATTAAAATGAAAATTACGCTAGATCTTAATAATGAGCACATTTAGGTTTTAACATTGCGACATCCTTCACCTTACATAATTAAGTATATATTAGCATAATTAATATATAATATTTATTTTATATAGTAAAAATTAATTATAGTTATTTTTTCTAATGAATAAATCATATAACAACTTTAATTAAAGTTCTAAAAAGATGTAAAAAACAACAATACACTAATACTATATTTGTATTAAGCAATTTTATTTCTATTTACTGGTAATGAGATGCTATCTCTCAATAAGTTATGTATTTGTTTAATTTTCTCCTTACCATATTCATATAATATATATTATTGTTTCTATATTTACACCACATTTGCAATCACATGTAGGTGGATGTTCCACATTCGTAAACTCCTACAATGGTTGCTTCAATTTAGCTACTGATATATTTTTTCCATCCAAAACAAAATCTTTCACCCTTTTTCCAGGTTTTACAATTTGTTTAAAGCTAGCTTTGAATTAACGAATTCCATATTTTATGTATTTTATTTGCTATATCTACATAAATCATCTCCTTTCCTCTGCGTAAGTGGCATGGTTTTTTTCTTCTTTCCTCGCGGCTATTGGTTTCCGCTCCTCCAAACTCTTCCTCACTAGTATTGACCTTTCTCTAGCCTGAAAATAAGGTTTGGATGGGGGATTTAGAGTATGTTTATTAAAATGAAAATTATAGAAGATCTTAATAATGAGCACATTTAGGTTTTAACATTACAACATCCAAGTTCACCTTACGTAATTAAGTATATACTAGGATAATTAATATATAATATTTATTTTATATAGTAAAAATAAATTATAACTATTTTTTTAATGAATAAATAATATAACAACTTTAATTAACTAAAAAGATGATAAAAAATATAATACACTAATACTATATTTGTATTAATTTTATATCTATTTATTGGTAATGAGACGTTATCTCTCAATAAATTGTACTTGTTTAATTTTATCCTTACCATATTCATATAATACATATTATTGTTTCTATATTTACACCACATTTGCAATCACATGTAGGTGGATGTTCCACATTCATATACTCCTGCAACGGTTGCTCCAATCTAGCTATTGATATTTGTTTTCCACCCAGAAACAAAATCTTTCACCCTTTTTCCAAGTTTTATAGTTTGCATAAAGCCATCTTTGCATTAACAAATTGGGTTGCCTAACATATTCTTTGATTGTGTAGGATAGTATAACAAAAACAACACAACAATTATATGCAGTAGGTATTAACACAAAAATGTGTTTATAGTTTACATATCGATATCACCAAAAATTGCAACCCTAGAGCCCATTCTCAGTGTTGGTGAGGAGGTAGCTACTCGGGATAGTACAAAAAATGCTTCCATGGATTTAGAAACTCCTAAAAATGCAAGCAAGACACATAAGGAAGAAAGCCCACAAGAAGATAATGATAATGGATATGGCCCATCTAAGAAATAGAGGACAAAGGATCCTGATGGGTCCCAGCAAAATGGTGCAGAGAAGTTTGTGGAAGAAGCCAGGCTTGATGGTATGGATGCCCAAGAAGGAGACACAGGGAAGGATGGAGAGAATAATAAGGAAGAAGGAGAAGATTTCTTTCGTAGAAAGATTTGAAGAAGTATTTGACCACCAAGGAGACCTTTTTCATTCAACTGCTCAACCTTGAGCTCAAAAAGTTCAATCTCTTTTTCATCAAGAAGGAAGAGGAATACATCATTCACTAAAGGTATTTAAATTGCCCGTTTTCTCTGCTAAATCTACATAAATCATCTCCTTTCCTCTTCCTAGGTGGCATGTTATTATATTTTTTTTAGAAATGCAAAAATAAAGAATTGAATTTTTGTTGCCAAATTAAAAATTCTCAGTAAAAAGAAAGAAAACGAAGCACAAAGTCGGATTAAATATACAAATTCAAATACATTGTAGGAATTGTTGATAAACAATCACAAATGTTTGCAAGAAAGTATTGTGGATTGTAAGAGTTCCTTTTTTTTTGCTGCTTTCCCCGTTGCTATTGGTTTCCACTGGACTCCAAACTCTTCCTCATTGGTATTGACCTTTCTGTAGCCTAAAAATAAGGTTTGGATGAGGGATTTAGAGTATGTTTATTAAAATGAAAATTATGCTAGATCTTAATAATGAGCACATTTAGGTTTTAACATTACGACATCCTTCACCTTATGTAATTAAGTATATATTGGCATAATTAATATTTAATATTTATTTTATATAGTAAAAATAAATTATAATTATTATTTTTAATGAATAAATCATATATCAACTTTAATTAACTAAAAAGATGATAAAAACAATAATACTTGTAATAATACTATATTTGTATTAAGAAATTTTATTTCTATTTACTGGTAATGAGACGTTATCTCTCAATAAACTATATTTGCTTAATTTCCTCCTTACCATATTCATATACTACATATTATTGTTTCTATATTTACACCACATTTGCAATCACATGTAGGTGGATGTTCCACATTCGGATACTCTTGAAATGGTTGCTTCAATCTAGCTACTGATACTTTTTTTCCACCCAAAAAAAAATCTTTCACCCTTTTTCCAAGTTTTACAGTTTGCATAAAGCCATCTTTGCATTAACGAATTGGGTTTCCTAACCTATTCTTTGATTGTGTAGGATAGTATAGCAAAAACAACACAACAATTATCTGTAGCTGGTATTAACACAAAAATGTGTTTATAGTTTACATATCGATATCGCCAAAAATGGCAACCCTAGATCCCATTGTTAGTGTTGGTGAGGAGGCAGCTACTCAGGATAGTATAGAAAATTCTTCCATGGATTTAGAAACTCCTTAAAATGTAAGCAAGAGACATAGGGAGGAAGACCCACAAGAAGATAATGATAATGGAGATGGCACATCCAAGAAACAAAGGACGGAGGAGCCTGATGGGTCCTAGAAAAATGGTGCAGAGAAGTCTATGGAAGAGGATAGGCTTGATGGCATGGATGCCCAAGAAAGAGATGAAGGGAAGGATAGAGAGTCCCATAAGGAAGAAGGAAAATATTTCTTTCATACAAAGTTTTGAAGAAGTATTTGACCACCGTGGAGACTAATTTCATTTAGCTACTTAGCCTTGAGCTCGAAAAGTTAAATCTCTTTTTTATGGAGAAGGAAGAGGAATAATTCATTCACTAAAGGTATTTAAATCACTTATTTTCTCTATAAAATCTACATAAATCATCTCCTTTCTTTTGCCTAACTGGCATGTTATTGGAATTTTTTTTGAAATGCAGAAATAAAGAATTGAAGTTTTCTAGCCAAATTTAAAATTCTCAATAAAAAGAAAGGAAACAAAGCGCAAAGTCAGATTAAATATACAGATTCAAATACATTGCAGAAATTGGTGATAAACAAACACAAATGTTTGCAAGAAAGTACCATGGATTGTAAGAGTTCCTTTTTTTTGTTGCTTTCCCCGCCGCTATTGGTTTTCGCTCCTCCAAACTCTTCCTCACTGATATTGACCTTTCTATAGCCTAAAATAAGGTTTGGACAAGGGATTTAGAGTATGTTTATTAAAATGAAAATTGCGATAGATCTTAATAATGAGTACATTTAGGTTTTAATATTACGACATCCTTCACCTTATGTAATTAAGTATATATTAACATAATTAATATATAATATTTATTTTATATAGTAAAAATAAATATATAAATAAATATATATATATATATATATATATATATATATATATATATATATATATATATATATATATATATATATTTAATGAATAAATTATATAACAACTTTAACTCACTAAAAAGATGATAAAATGTTCAATAATACACTAATACTATATTTGTATTAAGTAATTTTATTTCTATTTACTGGTAATGAGATGTTATCTCTCAATAAATTGTATTTGTTTAATTTTGTACTTACCATATTCATATAATACATATTATTGTTTCTATAATTGCACCACATTAGCAATCACATGCAGGTGGACGTTCCACATTGGTATACTCCTACAACGGTTGCTTCAATCTAGCTACTAATATTTTTTTCCACCCAGAACAAAATCTTTCACCCTTTTTCAAAGTTTTACAGTTTGAATAAAGCCATCTTTGCATTCACGAATTCCATATTTTATGTATTTTCTCTACAAAATGTATATAAATCATCTCCTTTCCTCTACCTAAGTGGCATACTATTGGATTTTTTTTAGAAATGTACAAATAAAGAATTGAATGTTTGTTTCCAAATTTAAAATTATCAGTAAAAAGCAAGGAAATGAAGTGCAAAGTCGGATTAAACGTAGAGATTCAAATACATTGCAGGAATTGCTAATAAACAATCACAGATGTTTGCAAGAAAGTACCATGGATTGAAAGAGTTCCTTTTTTCTTTGTTTCTTTCCTTGCCGCTATTGGTTTCCACTCCTCCAAACTCTTCCTCACTGGTATTGACCTTTCTACAGCCTGAAAATAAAGTTTGGAAAAGGGATTTAGAGTATGTTTATTAAAATGAAAATTACGACAGATTTTAATAATGAGCACATTTAGGTTTCAATGTTATGACATCCTTCACCTTACATAATTAAGTATATATTAGCATAATTAATATATTATTTATTTTATATAGTAAAAATAAATTATAATTATTATTTTTAATGAATAAATCATATATCAACTTTAATTAACTAAAAAGATGAAAAAAACAATAATACACTAATACTATATTTGTATTAAGCAATTTTATTTCTATTTACTAGTAATAAGACATTATCTCTCAATAAACTATATTTTTTTAATTTTCGCCTTACTATATTCATATCATACATATTACTATTTCTATATTTACACCACATTTGCAATCACATGCAGGTCGATTTTCTACAATCGTATACTCCTGCAACGGTTGCTTCAATCCAGCTACTGATATTTTTTTTACCTAGAACAAAATATTTCACCATTTTTCCAAGTTTTACAGTTTGCATAAAGCCATCTTTGCAATAACAAATTGGGTTGCCTAACCTCTTCTTTGATTGTGTAGGATAACATAAGAAAAACAACACAACAATTATTTGCAATAGGTATTAACACAAAAATGTGTTTATAATTTACATATCGATATCACCAAAAAAGGAAACCCTAGATCCCATTCTCAATGTTGGTGAGGAGGCAGCTACCCGGGACAGTACAAAAAATCCTTCCATGGATTTAGATACTCCTAAAAGTTCAAGCAAGAGATACATGGAGGAAGACCCATAAGAAGATAATGATAATGGAGATGGCCCATCTATGAAACAAAGGAAAGAGGAGCCTAATGGGTCCAGCAAAATGGTGCAGAGAATTTTGTGGAAGAGGCTAGGCTTGATGGCATGGATGCCCAAGAAGTAGATGCAGGGAAGGATGGAGAATCCCATAAGGAAGAAGGAGAAGATTTCTTTCATACAAAGATTTGAAGAAGTATTTGACGGCCGAGGAGATTGATTTCATTTAGTTGTTGAGCCTTGAGCTCAAAAATTTCAATCTCTTTTTCATTGAGAAGGAAGAGGAATACATAATTCGCTAAAGGTATTTAAATCACTTATTTTCTCTGCCAAATCTACATAAATCATCTCTTTTCCTTTTCCTAATTGGCATGTTATTGGAATTTTTTAGAAATGCAGAAATAAAGAATTAAATTTTTGTTTCCAAATTTAAAATTCTAAGTAAAAAGCAAGGAAACAAGGCGTAAAGTCCGATTAAATATAAAGATTAAAATACATTTCAGGAATTGTTGATAAACAATCACAAATGTTTGCAAGAAAGTATCATAGATTGTAAGAGTTCCTTTTGCCGGTATGCCCTATGCCTTCTCTCGTCAAAATGCTTCTAGTAGTCATTGTGCTTAATAGTCTCTATAAAAGCCATTTTTTATATTCACTCGATTCATTCTTTTTGTAGAGGTAGTGAGCGGTGATATGTAGTTATCTCTATAAATTCATTTACCATTAGCAATACCAATGAGAAAGAGTTTGGAGGAGTGTAAACCAATAGCGGCCAGGAAAGTAGCCAAAAAAACTGTGGAAAATAGCCAAAAAAGTGGCTAAACATGATGAATGGCTTATATTTTCATTCCATGTTTATAGAACAAACTCTAAATTAAATGGTTTTGATTTCTAGCGGATGTAAATTAATTCAATTAAAATTCTTCTGTGTAAGTAAATTGCAAAAATGTGTGTGAAGTATTTTCCCTTGGTTTTCCAGTTGTCAACCACTGGACAAAAGATAATAAATCTAGCAATAAATTATTAATAGCAAGTATTAACACAAAAATGTTTTTATAGTTTACATATCAATATCACCTAAAATAGAAACTCTAGAGCCCATTCTCAGTGTTGGTGAGGAGGAAGCTACCCGAGATAGCACAAAAAATGCTTCCATGGACTTAGAAACTCTTGAAAATGCAAGCAAGAGACACAGGGAGAAAGACCCACAAGAACATAATGATAATGGATATGGCCCATCTAAGAAATTGAGGAAAAAGGAGCCTCATGGGTCCCAACAAAGTGGTGCAAAGAAGTCTGTGGAAGAGGCCAGGCTTGATGGCATGGATGCCCAAGAAGGAGACGTAGGGAAGGATGGAGAGTCCCATAAGGAAGAAGGAGAATATTTCTTTCATACAAATATTTTGAGTATTTGACTGACGAGGAGACCGATTTCATTTAGCTGCTCAACCTTGAGCTAAAAAATTTTAGTCTTTTTTTCATGGAGAAGGAAGAGGAATACATCATTCGCTATAGGTATTTAAATTGCTTATTTTCTCTACTAAATCTACATAAATTGTCTCCTTTCCTCTGCCTAAGTGGCATGTTATTGGAATTTTTTTAGAAATGTAGAAATAAAGAATTGAATTTTTTATGCCAAATTTAAAATTCTCAGTAAAAAGCAAGGAAACGAAGTGCAAAGTCAGATTAAATATGTACATATTCAAATACATTTTGCAAGAATTGCTAATAAAAAATCACAAATGTTTGCAAGAAAGTACCATGGATTGTAAGAGTTCCTTTTGCTAGTATTCCCTATGCCTTCTAACCTCAAAATACTTCCAATAGTCATTGTCCTTAATAGTCTCTATAAAAGCCATTTTTTTTATATTCACTTGGTTCATTCTTTTTGGAGAGGCACTGGGCCGGTGATATGCAGTTATCTCTATAAATGCATTTACCAGTAGCAATAAATGGAGTAGAAGCAATTTGATGAGAAAAAGGGACATTTGAACACAGCTGGAGTTAGATATTTCACCCGCATAAATACCTTTGAACAACTGTAGAAATGATTTTTTACCCAAGTAAATGGATGTGACATGCTGATTGAAAGCTCTGGAGACATTCCTTACCACTGCATTTAATGCATGTATAGGACGTGAGTTGTTTGCCATTAATATTTACATGAAACCGTTAGTTGTTTCATCAATATCTTTAATGTTGTTTTGTTTGGATGCCAAAATGTTAAAACATAAATGTACTCAGTATTAGGATCTTGGCCGTAATTTTCATTTCAATAAAAAAACTCTAAAACCCTCGTCGAAACCTTATTTTCATGATGTAGCTCACCAAATTGTAGAAGTGAAAGGTCAATACCAGTGAGAATAGCAATGGAGAAAGCATCAAAAAAATGGAAAAAAAGCCAAAAAATGGTAAAAATTTATGAACAGTTGAGATTCATTTAATCGTCTTGATTTTACAAGTCGCCTATTAAATGTCCAAATATTGTGTGTCATTGGTTCTGGTGAAAAATGATTGTATATCGGTAGAAGAAACTTGTTTACAAGCGGATATGAGTTGTATTATGGCAAAAAAAGACTGTATACTGGTGTGAAATAGGTTTCGGCTGAAAGTTCACTCTATATATAGCTTATCCGATAGGCTATATATGGTGTGAGGTTTCGACCTGAAACCTATCTCATGTCATCATACTGCTAAAGCTATCAATAAAATGATATGATCCCAACATATAATAATGGAAATAATATATTGTAGAAGATATATCTCACACAACACAAGATATGTTTGTGGGAAAATATTCCCTAATATACAATACTCCTTATGGAAGAAGCCACTCCATACTATATCTCCAAGAGATCCCAAATACAATAGCATACTTCACACCTCTTACAATGATAATAACCTCCTTTATATATACACTTCCAAATAATATAATGGAAGGGTAATCCTAATTGAAGGTCTAGTCAACTCCTGATATAAATAATAAGTTATTCACATGACTTGATATAACTAACTTGAGGGATGTGTGCCACATGTCGGAATCTCCATATATATAAGTACATTTAATACCATAGTGCTAGGTACATAACATGCCATCCCTCCTTGATATGTTTCATCCTTGAAACATGAGAAGAAGCTAAATAGTATGATTGTTGCAAGTTATTATAGATATGATTCCACGAACAATCATCTAACCATCCATAGTTGATCCTTGTTCCTCTTGCTTGAAATTTCTTAGATCCCATCACTAAAACATGATCTTTTGTATCCCTCCAATTCCATTCCTTATCATAGTAAGTCCTCATTTGCTTCCCTGAGTAGCCATTACTTCTATCATACCACTAATTTGTACAATTATTTCTTTGATTCCATGTAGGTCCATAGTAATTTCCTTGTCGATTCCATATACTATCATGTATCCATGATGGTTTCCTCCATGATTCTTTCCTCTCATAATGATTTGGATGCCTATAAATTGCACCCTTTTCCATTATCGAAACCTTCTTTGATTCTTCACCATTTATTTCTACATTTATTTGTGATTCCTTGGTAGAATTATTTACCACTTCATTTTTATCAACATCTTGGTCCTCTTTCTTTTCTTCTAATTCATTGTTACAATCTTCGTGAGATTCTTGAATTTTCTCTTCCTTTACTTTCCTTTGGATTTCCTTATGCTTAATATCTTGTAATGTATTTTTTTTCCTTCTATACTAAAGAGTCATGAACTTCTTTTGCACATTGATATTTATTGTTCCCAATTATAACCAAGGGTAACCAAGAAAAATATCCAACCCATCCATATCCAAAGCATGAAAGTTTGAATGCAAAACATACTTATCCATAAAGAGCTTTAGATCTTCAAATTTTTGAATATTCATACCTAATATGTGACTGTCCTTGATGTTCTTTGCTTGTACTTGTAGCTTCTTGGCTACTTCCATGTTGATGAAGTTATACTTGCTGCTAGGAATTATAGAGACAATAACATTTTTCCTTTTGAATGCGCCCATGAAATTGAAGGATTGAATCTTCTTTCCTTGCGGCTAAAGTGCATGTACTTGTATCATCTCCTTGTTCTTTTAAGTTTTCTCCATCTTCTCTTTCTTCTTCATCCCCATCTTCATCATTTTCTTCCTCCTCTTTTTCTTCATTGTCTTCCTCTTGTTATTTTATTCCTCCTCTTCCTCCTCTTCCTCTTCTTCTTTATTTTCTTCATCATATTCTTCCTCTTCTTCTTTATTTTCTTGATCTTCTTCTTCCTCTTCTTCTTTATTTTCTTGATCTTCTTCTTCCTCTTCTTCTTTATTTCCTTCCTTCTCTTCTTCCTCTTCTTCTTTATTTTATTCATCATCTTCTTTCTCTTCTTCTTTATTTTCTTCCTCCTCTTCTTCCTCTTCTTCCTCTTCTTCTTTATATTTTTCATCATCATCTTCCTCTCCTTTTTGAGCCCATCTATCTAAGAAAGCTTTTTCTAGTTCATCCAAGGAAGAAATATCATTATCCAATGGTAAATACCATGTGAAAGGTTCATCTCTTAATAAAAATAAAAAATTAGTTTCCATGAAATATTTTCACCATATGATATTTTGTATTTTATCCACCATTCCAATGCATCTCCACTTCCATCAAAATTAGGAATGTCCATTGAAACTAGGATTTAAGGGAAAAATCTTGCAATAGATAACCTTCTATCAAATCCAATTGATCCAGCATTGATCTGACCAAAACATGATGAATTCGGCCTCAAAGTAAAAATTATAATTAACATAACCCCAATGAATTTTGATGGCCTTTCCAAAAATGTAAACAATTCAGAAAAATACCTTGATTTGCAACCTATAAGCCGAATTTATGAAAAATTATAAAATTGAAATAACTTGCAAATTATTGATGATAAAACCTTGATTTTTGGATTGTAGGATCCTCTATTATTTATTCAAAAACCTACTAAAAATTAGGCTCTATTTTGATAGTATTTGAGAGATATGTAGCTTCCCAAAAAAATTGTGCAAAAACCCTAATTCTGCACTAATTTGCTCAATTCTGCTCCAATTCCTCTGAAATTTGGATTGAAGCTTCTTTAATATGGTCTTAAAAAACTCTTTAAAAATAAGATTTTTGTTTTTCCAAAGTCTGAAAGATATGCACCTTCCAAAATGACCTCCAAATTGACAAAAATGCCTTATCGTCATGGTGCCAAGATCATGCTATGATACCACTTGATATGACCCCAACATATAATAATGGAAATAATATATTGCAGAAGATATATCTCACACAAAACAAGATATGTTTGTGGGAAAATATGCCCTAATATCCAATATATGCCAAAATAAAGTAAACCCTTAAGTACCTAGGGTAACACCATACAATACTCGTTATGGAAGAAGCCACTCCATGCTATATCTCCAAGAAATCCCAAATACAATATCATACTTCACACCTCTTACAATGATAATAACCTCCTTTATATATACCACCTCCAAATAATATAATGGAAGGGTAATCCTAATTGAAGGCCTACTCAAATCCTGATATAAATAATTATAGGTTATTCACATGACTTAATATAACTAATTTGAGGGATGTGTGCCACATGTCAGCATCTCCATCTATATAAATACATTATAATATCATAGCCCTGGGTACATAACATAAAATGACTAATGGTTTCAAACAAATATTAATGGAAAAAAACTCACGTCCTATACATGCATTAAATGCAATGGTAGCGAATGTCTCTAAAGCTTTCAATCAACATGTCACTTTGATTAGCATGTCACATCCATTTACTCAGGTAAAAAATCATTTCTATAGCTGTTCAAAGGGATTTACGTAGGTGAAATATCTAACTCCAGCTGTGTTCATATGTCCCTTCTACTCATCAAATTGCTTCTACGCCATTTATTGCTGCTGGTAAATGCATTTATAGAGATAACTGCATATCACCATCCAGTGCCTCTACAAAAATAATGAACCAAGTGAATATAAAAAAAATGGCATTTACAGACTATTGGGTAAACCCACAAAAGTGGTTTAGAATTTGAGTAAGGAAGGAAAAGTTGCAAAAAATAAACGCATGCAAAAAAAAATGGTTTTGGGATTTGAATGAACCCTTTGGTTCGAGCGAACCATAAAAGGGTTTGAATGAACCCTGGTTCAAGCGAACCAATTAAATGCAAGGTCTCACCATTCCCACGAAAAAACACAAAGAAAACAATTTTTGAAAGGGGGTTCGAATGAACCCTAGTTCGCCTAAACCCCCCTTTCCCACCTTCTCACCCTCTGGCACCAAAAAAATCCAAAATTTTGCACTTCGAAGCTTGGGTTGAGGATGAAAATGGAGGATACTTCACAGACCCAACTGGATGATGGTAGTTGTCAAAACAAGCTATCCAACGAATATAATTTTAATATGTTTTGGTTTTATTATGTATTTGTTTTTTCAATTTTATTAAACATAGGTTTTGCACCAAAAATCAAGCTCTATGTTCTACACATGTGGAAAAATAGTAGATTATCAAAAGAAAAATTGAAAAATATGAGTGCACCAGATATTGAAGTCCGTGATCCAACAAAAAAAAATTGAATTTCGATACATATGAAAAAAGTTATGCCTTATATGGTTTTCCTATGTCTAAATTGTAATTGATTTGACTTCAAAACTTGATTAAGGAAAAAATGTTCAATAAAACACTATCTAACCAATTGGAAGCACTAGATATCATAGTTACAAATCTAAATTTGAAAGAACTGGAATTTTATCCTTTATGGAAAAAAAGTTATGTGCTATACGGTGATCGTCACTCCTTAAAAATATTGTTTACTGAAAAAAACTAGTTTTCAAAGGAGATGGAAAAAAGAAATGCAATCTGATTCCAAAAATTTTGAAAAAATTATATTTAGAATCTATAGACAAAATGTGACAAATCACTAGTTTGCATCATCTTCAAATTCTTCATGGTTTAGCCGCTATAGGTGTTTGAAAGTGAAGATTTAGTTAGAAAAAATTATTTTAGTGTCTAGCTTGGCCAAAAATTGTAAACCAGTACTGTGGGATCACCCTATTAAGCACAATGACTACTGGAAGCATTTTGAGGCGAGAAGGCATAGGGCATACTAGCAAAAGGAACTCTTACAATCCATAGTACTTTCTTGCAAACATTTGTGATTGTTTATCAACAATTCCTGTAATGTATTTGAATCTATATATTTAATCCAACTTTGTGCTTCATTTCCTTGATTTTTACTAAGAATTTTAAATTTGACAACAAAAATTCAATTCTTTATTTCTACATTTCTAAAAAAAATCCAATAACATGCCACTTAGGCAAAGGAAAGGACATGATTTATGTAGATTTAGCAAAGAAAATAAGCGATTTAAATACCTTTAGTGAATGATGTATTCCTCTTCCTTCTCCATGAAAAAGAGATTGACCTTTTCAAGCTCAAGGCTAAGCAGCTAAATGAAATCGGTCTCCTCGACAGTCAAATACTTCTTCAAATCTTTGTATGAAAGAAATATTCTCCTTCTTCCTTATGAGACTCTCCATCCTTCCCTACGTCTCCTTCTTGGGCATGCATGCCATCAAGCCTGGCCTCTTCCACAGACTTCTCTACACCATTTTGCTGGGACCCATTAGGCTCCCCTGTCCTTTGTTTCTTAGATGGGCCATCTCCATTATCATTATCTTCTTGTGGGTCTTCATCTCTGTGTCTCTTGTTTGCATTTTCAGGAGTTTCTAAATCCATGGAAGCATTTTCTCTATTGTCTCGGGTAGCTGCCTCCTCACCAACACTGAGAATGGGCTCTAGGGTTTCCATTTTTGTTGATATTGATGTAAACTATAAACACATTTTTGTGTTAATACCTACTGTTAATAATTTATTGCCATGTTTATTATCTTTTGTGTAGTGGTTGACAACTGGAAAACCAAGGGAAAAATACTTCACACACGTTTCCCCAATTTACTTACATGTAACAATTTTAATTTAGCTAATTTACATCTTCTAGAAATCGAAACCCTTTAATTTAGAGTTTGTTCTATAAATGTGGAATGCAAATATAAGTCGTTCATCATTTTTCGCCATTTTTCCGGCTGTTTTCCACCGTTATTTTTCTGCTTTCCCCGCCGCTATTGGTTTCCGCTCCTCCAAACTCTTCCTCATTGGTATTGACCTTTCTGCAGCCTGAAAATAAAACAAACTCCAAATATATATTACAGACATTTTGTAAAAATATATAGACAATATTGTACAAGTTTTACACTGCACTTCACTCCCATACTTATTTCTCTATATTTTTCTATCGACATAACCCTTGCACAGATTCAACCAAATCACAATGCTAATAGATCAAAACTCATATGATAGACAATTGTTGGTTAGGTACTCTTTGTTGATGCATGGCTCATTACTAACTCCAATCGATGTCTTTCACTTTGTGGCTCCATTAAAGCTTTTTTTTCAATTATAGGCCGAGAGACCTCTAGCTATATTCCCTTGCACTCTCCAAAACATCCAAATCTCTGGCGTTTTATTAAGAGCAGAAACTAGACCCACTAACTCAAAATGTCAGGGAATCGAAATTCGAGGTGTGTTATTGCATTAATGAGGATGGATTTAGCTAAAATAAAATCTGCTTGAAATCATTCGCACGTATCTAAGATTGCTTCCAAAAATATAATAGAATTTGGTAATCTGTAATCAATCGTGCGAAAGAGCTTGGGGATTGAATGTGATTGTGACAATGGGGCGCACTGCGATCGAATACTTCCTTTATATAGAGGAAAATCAAAGCCGTTCAAACGTGTGTCGTAACTTGTTCAGCGTAGAAGCCTCATTGTAGTTATGGATCACGAAATTGTAGAGGTGAGTCCTGAGCAGCTAAGGTTCACTCAGGATTCCATAGCAGATCATTTCAATCTTGACAGTGGAAGGGAATTTCTTTTAGAGGACGCTTTACGTGAGCTTCGCTCAGGTCGACTCCATGCGAGCGATTTTCCACCAATTGCGGTGGCCAGGGATGAGGATGGTGTACTGTGGTCGAATGACAACAGACGACTGTGGCTTTTCAGAAAGGCCGGCGTTCCCAAAATAGAAGTTAAATGCTATTACAGACCACTATCCAGGGCACCTCCCGAGCCGCATTTAAAAGAGCTAATGGCCACGCAAGATTACTTACCAAGAATAAGATGGCGTAACGGATTGGCGCCGCCTGTAAGAACGCAAAGGAACCCACCTTTACCATCTAAGGCGGAGCAACAAAGTGAAAAGGCAACACCTTATCCCTCTGCGAGTGAGAAGCGGCATGAGGCTGTGCAATATGTTGAGCCCCGTTTAAGAATAACAACGCAAAGGAACCCATCCTTACCATCTAAGGTGGAGCAAGAATGTGAAAAGGCGACGCATTACCCCTCTGCGAGCGAGAAACGGCACAAGGCTGTGCCTGAACTCGCTCTGTTAAATGGAGAAAATATTATTTCATCTCGTCGAGAGAAGGAGGTGTCGCAAACATCTTTCAGGTCGGAGCAAGTGAGACAGCCTACTTGGTCACCGCCATCCTCTACCAACTCCTCGGAAACGCTCTCCGGAGAAGAAATAGCCATATTAGCTGTAGGTGCTTTAATATTGGGTATGTGTATGATTTTCGGAGGTCGAAGCAACTGAAACAAAGCGGTCAAAAGGATTACTTCGCTTTTTGTAAGTATGGTGCTTTTACATTGGTATTAGGTGAGGGGAATGCAATATTTTGGAATTTACATATTTTTGTTACAGTTACCTTCTTATAGACCTTGATATTATCTATTCACAACTATGAACAGACCAGTGTAAAACCTTGACAAAAAATGGATTATGGGTTGTTAAATTTAGTGAGTTTTGATTGCTTTTTTCTTAACTAATTGTCAACTTAAAAAACTATTATCAACTTCCACCTCTGCTTGTTCATAGAATGCAGAAAGTATCAACCCTAGGCACTGTTTGCATGCCATAGCAATTGAGATTTGAAAACTAACAAAGCTACTATTCCTGCATTTCAGGGCTTTTCAGGATTTACATTCGAAGAACACTCGTGGCTTTGAAACATTCCAATCAAGCTCCAGAGAGAATAGGAAATCTTTCAGAAATTAGAATAATATTTTGACTAGATTATTCTAATGCTTTGTGTCTCTTGGAAGCAATCGAAGATATTTCATTATGTAGCTAAGGCAATTATCCGTAACGTTTTGGGTATTTTCTTCACTGAAATATTCACGCAATGTAATTTTGTAGTGTAGCTCAATAGTTGAGCACAAGTCAAGACTCAAATACAAGGCTGCTAGTATATATATCATATGATGAAAGTTCAATGTGTTTTTAGATGCACCATGTTAAAATTCTAAGCGCTAGTTATCTCGCATGCATCATTTCCGTGGTCTGTTCTTTCAACTCTCTACTGTTCTGATCAGGCTTTCCAAGTGAATCTTATTAATTCCTTCTGTGGTTTTGCAAACAACATATTGTTTCTCAAATTCTCTGTTTAAATGGTTTTGTATATTTAGCTGAAAATATTCTTCCAAATGCATTTTCTTTGTAATCTAAGTGTAGAATAGTTTCTCAAGCTCTTACATCTAATTAGGAAAAGTTTATACTAATTTTCAATGAAAACTATGTGGAAAAAATTGGGATCACATTTCTTCTCATGAGCGAGATCAACAGCTACTAAATGAGACATAATCCCAATCAATTTATCAAAATTTTATATCAATGATATAATTCCAGCTAAATAATGTTGGATTATCTACTTATTAGTCTTATTCTTACACACAAAATTATAATTATTACACTCATGATTTACATGAAAATTAACATAGATTTGAAGAGGTGACAACTAAATATAGATCCTACATCACTTTTCAAATCTTTCTATACATGTCATTTTTCATATATTGAATGAATGTTTTAATATATGTGCATAATGATAATATAATTTGAAATTGGATTTATTCTTTTAGTCTTTTTATCCATTCAATTATACACACATTTTAATAAATTTAATCTTATTTTATTTGTTCACACACACTTATACTTTCATCTTATTCACTTGTTTATCATATCTATTTATGCACTTAACCCAATTTAATAATTTCCTATTCAGATTTAACCATTATTCTATTCCATGACAAGTCTATGGTCATGGGGTGACCTTACAATCGAGGATTTGTCCATTTTCAATTTAAAATTCAAAATTTAATCCCCAATTGACTAGCTCTAGCTATCCTTATACCTTGAGCCAACTAAACACACTTTTGGTGCAATTGATGTTATGCACTTGTATTTGAAGATATTTGATGTGTTCATTATAATCATCCAAAAATCTAGTGCAATAAAGTGATCAATGCAATTACTATTGAAAAACTTTGATTTGGTGCAATAAAGGGTAAAGAATTTGCTTCTTACACATTTGTTTGTCATTTTCAATATCACTCAATTTTAAGGTCTTGATTAAGGTGCAAAACCCTTGTGCCTCCTCTTGTGCCTTGCACACATGTCCCATCATTTGAGTAGGCAAACTAGGGACCCCCTTTCTAACTTTATATTTGAGTGAGTTTCTACATCCTTTTAGTCTTTTAGCTTGTTTGGATAGCACATATTTTGGTTGTTAAGCTGATATGATTAACCTAGGTCCTAGTTGACTTGACTATTTTTTATGCCTTCATATGTTGTGATATGTATTACTTGAGTTATCTTTATGGTTTAGTTGCCCGCTTGATATGTCTTGACAAGGAATTTGATTGAGGGGTCTTTTTTGGATATGTATTTCATTGTTTCACATAGTTTCTTAGCTAATATGGAAATATTCTTGATGTTGTGTCTTATTTTATCTTGCTTGTATGATCATTTTGACAAGATTTTTTGAGCCCATTTTGTGAATACCATGAATAGTACTTCAACTTTAGATCCTCCATTTACTTGACATGATGATTACCAATGACTAAATATGTGCATGAAGGTTTGAGGCTATATTTTATTGCATCATGTTATTGGATGCCCTTGTGAAGGCTATCATGAATATGCATTTCTTGATATGGGATATATATTCCATTAGAGAAGTTACCAAGAGTCAATTAGGGTATGGTTATCATTATTGGATTGTTCAACGCATTTGATTATCATAATATATCAAAAACTACCATAACAATCCTTTTCTAGAACTTATAAACTCCCTTAAGAGAACCATTAAACCTTTCACAAGACATTAAACTAGTCATAAAGATCCTTAAAGGAACCACATCAATTACAACACTTGGTGCCAAAAAATTGAATTCAAAAGGGAGGGAAATAAATTACAATTTATAATTTTCATTATTGTTTATTTTAAATGTAACAACTTAGTTTATAAAGGAAAACCCTCATCTTCTCATCTAACCTTGCTTTATGACTCCTTTTTAGAATTTTTTCAGGATAAAGATTAGCAAAAGGACTAGTTAATGTGACGGCATCATCTTAGAGGTCCCATAAATATATGCATATGGAAGAGTCTTAATTAAAGTGTAACATCATTAAATGTTATGATTTTTTATTAAATAAGGATTTTCCTATCCCTTAAAACAACTATTGAAGTCCATTTTTCAACCTAATACTATCTACTTGAACCCCACATTTATGGGAGGGTATGTTGACACCTATATTATCCAAGTTATGTATTTGGAATATTCCTTTTGTGATGATTTTTTGTGAGGGAATAGGAAGTTGGTATTCTAATTATCGTATAGCTCCATTCAAAGTTAAAATTCAAATATATCAATGATTTTATGTTTTCATACCATCATTATGTAGTTTTACTAGGTCAAAGGACAAATTAAGTGATTATTAGTGAAATCCAAGAGTTTCATATCAATTTCTTTCAAAAAAAAATTAAAAAGATCTTAAATCAAACCTAGGGTTTGGTTGCCATGACATCTCACAAAACCCTGCAGTAAAATGGAGGTTTTTATTGATTCTAATTGATGAAAATGTTTGATACCTGATTATTTTCAATCTATATCTATTTTTTATTATGTAGCACTATTTTCATGGCTTCAAGTAGGGTAT
Organism: Sequoia sempervirens; assembly: GCA_007258455.2. Classification (NCBI taxonomy): domain Eukaryota; kingdom Viridiplantae; phylum Streptophyta; class Pinopsida; order Cupressales; family Cupressaceae; genus Sequoia; species Sequoia sempervirens. The sequence continues at coordinate 165,999 of VDFB02044800.1, read as the reverse complement.
CTAAGGCCATGGATTGTTAACAATCCATCCAAGGTATTAGCCAATTGAGGAAGAATTAATAGATCACACCAAATAAATAGGGACATAATATGAAGGAAAGGGTATCATGGGCATGTGCAAGAATTTGGGTCCACAAAGCTCAAAAAGTGGAAGTGTTTTTCTTGATTTTCAAAAAAATTCACAACTGGACTGAAAATTTGAAGCACTTACACATTGAATCTAAAAAAAACCCTGTCATATGAAATTTGGTATTTTGAGTTTAGTTTCCAAATATGTAATTTATTATAATACCCAGATGATACAAATTAATTTTTAATAGGCATGTATAAAAACCACTTTTTAAAAGTCAAATTTTTAGGACCATAACATGCACGTCTACGAACACCATAATTTGACACAAATAAAAGTATTTTTCTAATTACTTTTGTGGAAAGATGTGTAAAAAACTAAAGATTGATGAAGATATTTTTTATAATTCTTTTCTAAATATTTATTTTTTATTAATTATTTATTGGCCATAATTGTTTTTTTCGAAAACCAATGTATAGTGACACCATAATTTGATCTAAAATAATCAGTTTTTGATTTTTTTTTCATTGTGTAGAGAATTGTTTACAGATTGATGTATGTAATGGAGAGGATCCACTACTCCTGAGTCTCTAGGACAAGGAAGATTCTGTAGGGAGTGGATGGCCCTCGATTACCTCAAGGACAAAAGCTCAAGTGACAGAGGTACAAGATGAAAGAGATTGCAAAAATGTAATTAAATGAAATACTAAGCTAAGAAGATAAAACTACCAATCAACAAAAACTAATAGCAAATTGCAGAATACTTATTGTAACATAAACAAGAAGAGGAAAACTTACATAATCTATCCTAAGAAGGATAGAGTCATGACCAATGGATGCTAGTGTGTCGCGTGGATGCATGTGTGTCACATTGTCATCCCTATTAGATTAGGGGCTAAAAACTAGAAACCAAAAAACACCCAACTCTTTGAATCTGAAAACCTGTACACAAAAAGATGAGGAAAATTTTTGGGGTTGTTTTAGGGCTTGCCTCATTCAAACCCTCATTTTGGTGTTTCCACCTCCATGAACAACCAAATAGATAAAAAAAATATGAGACGTGTAATAAAATAGATAAGACGTGTGATAAAGATAAACCTTGCTATGGAGGAGAACCCATATCATAAATAAATAGACAAGAGAAGTATATTTATAAATAGAAAATACAAGACAATGTAATAAGAGAACATTACCAATATTCTATAGATTCATCTTGGTTTGATAAACAAGACAATGTATTCTTGCGAGAGAGCCTTGGTTGTTGATGAGACATGAATTTGGTAGAGCTTCATTGTGGAGAAGAGATGTAGAAGAGAAGAGAGTAAGAGAGCAATAACAAGTGAGAGAGAGTGAGAATGACTGAGAATTAGGATGAAAAATGGAGTTTTGTGAGGTTGCATAGATGGGAAGAGCTATTACACCCATTATTTTTTCATGACGACGCACGTCATGGGAAAAGTTTGTGAGATTTCCTCATTTGAACTCAAAAATTACGTGGACGCTTGCACACCACATGAACATATGTGTGTCATGCAGTCATCCAACTCAAAAATTTGCAAGAAACAAGGTGGTGGACTGCTAATGCTTCGTCATCACCCTTTATGAAGATAAAATCATGAAATTCTAACTCATAAGGATTTTTTCATAAATGTGGCTAGGTGCCATAAATGCAATGGGCTAAATGTGCAAGTCTAAAATTTCCATGAGGTGCAATTTTAGGACACTAAATTTTTCCCCCACTTTAGTGAGCTAAATTTTTAGAGAAAAATCATCTACACTAAAGTAGAAAAGAAGACATTAATGTAAGGTCAAAAATTTGAACATTTTACAAATTTATGTGCAAAAAGGATACTATAGAGGTTACAGAGGTTGAGTAGGAAAATACTAATGGTGCTCCTAGTGTTCAAGCTCAGCGAGAAACTGCATCGCCATACATGAAGTTTCATTCTGAAAAACTCAAATTTAGGTCAGTTTCAAAAATCAGAAGAAGCTACCATGACTAAAAGAATGCTTAAGAAAATTTGGTGGTTTGAAAGAAAAATATGATGAAGAGGTGAGTATATGCCCCCTTCTATTTTTCCCCTAGCTAGGTGGGGTGAAAAAAAGAAGGATGGAAGGACCACTTTCACAAAGAAAAATTGGCCAAAAATGACTTATATATACTCTTGTGGGACCATAGAAGGGTCATTTTCACTATTCATGACGAGGAGACTTCTAACTATTGTGAGAGAGAAGTTAGCAAAATGCCTCATAGATGAGACTATGTAGCCCCAAGGATTGATAACCTCTGCACAACAGTAGCCAAGGGATGAAAGATCAATGAGGTACGAGAAATTTGACCAAACTTTGTGTTTTTAGTACATTTGTTTGGATTTTTCTTCTCCTCGAGCAACACAGGCATCTAGCCGATGTGGAGGCATCTAGTTGGCACATTTTCATATAGATAATGCGCTAGGGTCCTCCGGTGGCATTGACATCTACCCTGCATGCTAGCATTGAGGAGGTATTCAGCCTCAGACGTTCGCGCGACGTGTAGACATCTATGTGTTGCATCTTCATCCCAGAGGTAGAATTTGTGTTGCTATGTGATGAAGTGCTTGCTTGAAACATAAAATTGTACACCACAATTGTTAGCTCTAAAACAACATGATGCCAATAATCTTTGACATGATGAAAGACACTTGAAGAATGCTCTCAAATGCTTGATAATCTACTCTTGAACTACCTTGAATGCTCTTGTGAACTTGCTAAGTGATCTCTTGAATGCTAGGTATGAAAATGAGAGAAAGAACCCTGTATTTATACTCAATTATGCAATAATTCCTGAAATTACAACACTACAGGCCAACCTTAGATCTTGGAGAATAAAAATCCACCAGAAATTTAAATAAAATTTAAATTTTGAGTTAAAGGGGACTCATTCTCCCATAATGGTGAATGAGTCCCACCTTAGGAATTTGAGGTGGGTTTTTCAGGATTTTGATGTTTTAAATGCCTTTTGTCGAGATTATTCTAAAAAATATACATAAATAAGGCCCATGGATGCAAAATGGGGCCAATTAAAGCATAAGAAAGCCAAATTATTAATGATAAGCCTAGAGAAATGTGAAAGTGTGTTACAAAAATTTACAACACTCCAAATAAGGAAAGAATTGTATTTATTATGCTTAGCTATTTGATAAAACCCTAGAAAAGTGTGAAAGTGTGTTACAACACTTCACAACACTTTTGCAAGACACCATTAAAATTCCATTGGTTCACAAGGGCCCAAGACCTAATGTGAATGTGTTATCCACATTGCAACACTAAATCCAAACAATATTTAAGCCAAAGTCACAAGGAGGGCCTAAATGAGTCCAAAAATGTAGAAAGGTTACTTTTTCAATGACCACAACACTAGATAAATTCAAGGCATTTAAAGCTATGGTTGAGAATGAAATGGATCTAAAAATTAAATGTTTGAGGTCTGAAAGAGGTGGTTAACTTACCTCCAATGAGTTTAACACATGTTTTGTGAAGTTCATGGAATTAAGAGGCACTTTTCTTCCCCTAGAACTCCTCAACATAATGGATTTGTTGAAAGGAAAAATCAGACTTTTTAAGAAGATGCTAGGACTATGATGAAAGAAGAAAATATACCAGAAGTCTACTAGAGAGAAGCTATTTATACTAATATTTACATACTTAACAGAGTTCAAGCTAAATCTAATATCACAAAGACTCCCTACGAGTTATGGTATGGAAGGATTCCTACTATGAAGTACTTTAGAGTATTTGGAAGCAAATGTTATATCAAGAGAGATGAAGAAAGCTTAGGAAAGTTTGATGCAAGGTATGATGAAGGTATCTTCCTTAGATATTTTAATAAAAGAAAATCTTATAGATGTTACAACAAAAGGCTGAGAAGGATAGTTGAAAGTTTAAATGTTAAGGTCGATGGGAATTTGTAGAATTCAATTATAGTAGATGGATATGCGTTAAATGAACCTGATTGCAGAGAAGTAGAAGAAAAAGATGATGGAAAGAAGTACAGAATAAAGAGGAATAAGCTTTGGAGAAGACCCATAAGACCCCTAAGTATATGTAAAAGAATCATTCTAAAGATTAGATCATTGGAGACAAAAGGAAAGGAGTATTGACAAGAAGCAAAGCTGCTAATGTTGAGGTAAATTTATGCTTACTTTCTAAATTTGAACCCAAAACAATGAGTGAAGCATGTAAAGATGAACATTGGATGAAGAAAATGGAAGAAGAACTTATGCAGATAAAGAATAATCAAACTTGGGAATTGGTTCCTAGACCAACAAAAAAAATATAATTGGAACTAAGTGGGTATTTAGAAACAAGTTGAATGAGAATGGAGAAGTGGACAAGGAATATGGAAAGACTTCTGTGTAAGGGTTACTCACAAGTGGAAGGTATAGAATTTGAGGAGGCTTTTTCTCCTATGGCTAGGATGGAAGCTATCAAATTTTTTTTGGCATTTGCAGCACATAAGCACTTTAAGGTTTATCAAATGGATGTAAAGTCTACTTTTCTAACTGGTGAATTGGAAGAAGAGGTTTACATGGAACAACCAAAAGGATATCAATTGTCAGATATAACGGATATTCTATGTAAATTGAAGAAGGAACTATATGGAATGAAGCAAGCTCCTATAGCTTGGTATGCAAGATTGGATAGATATTTGTTACAACAAGGATTTAGTAAAGGTAGCACAGATAGTAATCTTTACTTTTAAATTGAGGAAGATAAGATCTTGATAGTTGTGTATGTGGATGATATTATCTTTGGAGGAAATGAAGCTATGCATAAGAAATTTGTTGAAGAGATGTAGAAAGAGTTTGAAATGTCAATGTTTGGGGAGATGAATATTTTCCTTGGGATACAAATCAATCAAACAGATAAAGGGATTTTCATTTCATAGTATAAGTATGCTAAAGAGATGTTGAAGAAGTTTATAATGGATGACTCCGAATTGGTATGCACTCCTATGGTGATTGGTTATAAATTGAGAAAAGATGATGATTCACCTAAGGTTGATCAGAGTAAATATAGATCTATGATTGGTGGACTGCTATATCTAACTGCTACTAGATCGGATATCATGCATGCAATTTTTCTTGTGGATAGATTTCAAAAAGATCCTAAAGAAACAAATGTTTCAGCAATGAAGAGGATATTTAGATATTTAAGAGGCACTCCAGATTATGGCCCATGCTATCCTAAGGATATTGATTTCACATTAAGTTCTTATACAGATACAAATTGGGTTGGTTGTGTTGTTGACACAAAAGGTGGTGCATTCTTTCTTGGATGTAGATTGGTTTCATGGTTGAGTAAGAAGAAAGATTCAGTTTTTTTATCCACTACAGAGGCTGAGTATATTGCATTAGCATCATGTTGTACACAGGTTTTGTGGATGAGACAAACATTGAAGGATATCATAGTGTTGTATGATTAGCCTATTTCTACCTTTTGTGACAATAAAAGTGCAATTAACATTTCAAAGAATCTACTGATGCATTCAAGGACAAAGCATATATCAATTAGGTATCACTTTTTGAGACAGAAGATTATGGAGAATTAAGTGAAGCTTGAGTATGTTCCTACAAAAGATCAGATTGCTGACATATTTACTAAGGCTCTTTGTAAGGATACTTTTGAGTATCTTTCTGAGAGGTTAAGGGCTATTACCCCTCCTTCTTTGAACTAGATGCATAAGGAGATGCATCACTCTAGTGGATATATGGATCTATCTCTTTTCTGGACTAATGTTGGTGGCTACCTCTCAGGGAGAGTAGGTAGTTTCATGTGTTGGCATTGTGTTGCTTGGGTGTACTCCTAAGGGGGAGTATTCAAAGTAGGTATTTTGATTATGTGTCAAAGGGGATAATACTTTAAAAAATTTATCTTTTTTCATTGATTTGAAAGGGGGAGAGAAAGTATCATGTGAAAAATTTTATCTACTTAGGCGGAGAGTGTGCAAGATTGTTTGTATGTTGTCTTTGATGTTTTTTCACATCTTGTTTTGCCATCAATTACAAATGGGGAGATTGTTGCAAGTATGAAGGTGTTGTCATTAATTTAAATAGGATGTCTAATGACTGGTGTTGTCATTGACGTCAAATATGTGTTAAGGAAGTTGTTCCATGTCAAAGATAATGAGGATATTAAGAAAATTGTGAAAAAGAAAAAAGCAAATTGTTATAGGTTGTTCATGTGTATTTTAGATATTGAGGAAGTGTTGTGAGTACTTGGAGCTATATTTTTGGTGTGGTGTTTGAAGATGAGTTGGAATGAAGTAATGAGCTGAGATGTCATCTCTGGTACTTGGTTTCCAAGTTCTTTTGAGAAAATTTGATAAATAGAGTAAGCAACATTGTGCAAGTGTTTAGAGTGTGCTTCGGTATTGTGCTCCATGTTTCTTTTTTGTTGAGGCTATTCTTGTGTGGATCTGATAATTTTTTCATGAGTGTTAGAGGTGCTATATTCAGAATTTGGTTTTTTGGATTGTTGTACAGTGCAGAATATTTTCACCACTATGTGAACCAGTTTTCAATGATATTTTTTGTGGCCTAGGAGAAATTTATTTGCTCCATGTTTCTCTGTTGTTTGGCTTTAGGTTGTACAAATTTGGGAAGTTTCTTATAATTTTTGTATCTTTCAGATTTAAAGATTTCACTTGATTTGGTGCAATAAAAAATGAGTTTCATTTATTAGTGTGCAAATAAGGTTTACCAATTTTCCTGAGCTAAAGTATTTGTATGATGCAAGTTTGGATGAAGCTTTTGATTAATCTTAATTATTTTTTGGATTATTCTAAATCATGTTGAAGTGAATTTTGTTGTCTGGAAATTTTAGATCAATTTAAGGAAGTGTATACTTAATGATTATGGTGTTTAGCATGGGTGTTGGCTAACCTTGTGTTAGCACTACATGTGAGGCTTGTAAAAGCATGTTGAGGTGTGTTGTGATTTATTTGGGTCCTAATTAAGGACTTATGTATGTCTCCTTCGTTCCTATCCACCGCGGGAATGTTTAGGTGCTGAACTATTTTGAATTTGTAAGCATAACAGATCTATATTTTTTGACATTGGAGAAGGCTTTCAAGGTTGAGGTTGATATTAATAAGAGTGAAGTTGTTGTGAGATGTAAGGGGGAGCAAGAGATAATCAAGATACATGCGAGATCAATGCGAGTGATGTGTGTGATGCAAATTTGAGCATAGCAGTGTGAATTTAAAATGTTTGGATTCCTAAAGGTAGTGAGTTGAAGGTGTTTAAAATATTTCAAGCAATACTACGAGATTGTTGGAGCATTGTGGTGGATTTCTTGTTGCATTGAGAAAGTGTTCTCTATGTAACATTTCTCTTCTATCTTCTTGTATTTATTTCTATGACAATGAGCCCTAGTTGTGAGCCTTTCTAGATAGTGTGTCTTATTCTAGTAGTAAGCCCTTTTGTATGGGTTTTACAATTACTTATATTGTGATCTAATCCTCACCGTGGTTTTTCCCTCATTCTGTTTTCCACGCAAATCTCTTGTTCTCTTGTGTATGGTGTTGTTATTTTAGTTTTTGTTATATGCATTTCATAATTAATCACATTAATAGAATAAGGGTTTAATGAATGCATGTGGATCTGATTACTATTGAGGGTTTTGAAGGTTTAATTTTCTATAACTGATTCACCCCCCTCTCATTTGTCTTGTTCATTCAACAAAGACACTATTTCTGCATTTGTGTTTTTGTATTTAGTTTGTTGTTTCAGTTTCCATAATTTTTGTTATCTGAAATTGTTCATATTAAGCTTAATTTGTCAAATTCAGTGTGTTGTTTGAATTCAAAATTGCATCTAAAATACATGATTTTCAAGTTTTTACATAGCATAATAAAAAAAGATTCTTGTTTTAAATCTGAAATAATTTTTTACGTGTATTGCATTGCACTTTACATTCTAGGGTGTTTGATTGCTTTTTACCTATTTTCCATTTTGGGTGCACCTTGGGTTTGTGAAACTTGTGTGAGCTTCACAACTTGGTGTCCTATTTCCAATACTATCGTGGGACATGGTTCAAGACTCGTGTAATCCATGATACATCACTCATCATGGATCTTGGGTTTTCTAACTCTTTCACTCATGGTATTGACACTAGTCAACCCACTATGGATCATACCCTTAACACTTCATTTCCCATGACTTCCCTACTCACAACCAATGTGACTAACATTGATACAATAGTTGCTAGTGTCCCTCACAAGAACCTAAGGAGAATGGATGAACTTGAAAAATTGTGAGACTTTTTGAGTTTTGAATACATTGTTGGTAGTGCCATTCCTATGATAGATAACATGAGGAGAATGGTTGAAAATGAACAAAGAATAGAGATTATTCATAGCTTAACTCACATTATTGATAAACATGTCCCTAAAATGACTAGTTGTGCTCAAGCTTTGAGGTATACTCAAAGTCAAGGTGGAATTATAGTTCCTCCTTCGACAACCATAACCTCTATTTTGACATACACTAATCTAATTGTTACAACAACCATACAACCTACTAGAAATGTCAATACTTCCTTAGGAATTTCCACTTGGAATCCATTTAGCTTTGTACATTCCAATCTCATATCTCCTAATCCATCTCCCCTCACAAATTTACAAGTCACTTTACCTTTGAATACATATACAGCTCCACCTTATTCACCTCCATCTCACAACATAAACAATGATCCCATCCTTAACCAACTCTTGTAAAATGTTTCATCCCTCCAAAACCAAATTGCTACATTAAGTCAAAATCAAAATGGTCAACCTCCACAATATTTCAAAAGAAACCCCTTATCCTTGGTCATGTTGAGAACATAAATGCCACAAGGTATAGAGATTCCTCGATTTGAGAAATATGGTGGGAAAGGAGATCATGTTAACAACCCTATGTGGTGACTTCATTTTTGAGGATAAACTCTTGGCTAAACTCTTCCCTAGATCCTTGAAGGATACTGCTTTGGAATAGTTTTTCTCCTTATCGATTAATTCAATACATTCATTTAATGAACTTGTTGAGGCCTTCTACAATCACTTACAAATACATATGGGTCCTAAGATGAACCTAGTTGATTTAATGACATGCAAAAAAAAGGATGATGAAAAGGTCACCAATTCCGTAGCATGATACCAATTGATTTACTCACAAATAAACATAAAGATTCTCAAGGTTGACCTTCAAAGAATTTTTATTGCTAATTTGCAAAACAAAATCCAAGCTAAACTTGAGATGTTGAAATTTACATCCTTCACACAATTGTGTATCTCCCTTCATGATTACCAAAATTTGATTAGTAGCTGTGAAGAGAAAACTCCCTCTAGCCATCTTGAAAAATCTGAATCCATGCCTCATAACAACCATCGACCATTTAAGAAACAACATATGGGCATTTTACAACTTAATCCCCCTCAAAAAACTCAACATGTTGAAACTCAAGTGGCCACTATAAAGATGAAAAATTCATAAACATTTGGAGATAGAAATAGACAATTCACCCCTCTACCTGATACCCTTCATAACACCATGTTGTAGCTCTTAAACAAAAAATTAATTTCCTTACCTCCAGTTAGAGCTCTTGATCCTACTAATCCTTTACCTCTAGACTATAGACAAAATGCCTATTTCCATTTTCATTGACAAAATGGACATGACACGAAACATTGAAAGCATCTTAAACATATTGTTGAAGACCTCATTGATTCTAATCACATTCAAATTGGTGGTGTTAATGATCAAGACCTAATAAGTTTGTCACTCCTCCTAACCAAAACATGCACATCTCTACTAATCCTATGCCAAATAGTAACATCTCCTTTGTTAAAGTTAGTGAAACTAAGAATGATGTGTTGAATGTTGATAACATGAAAGACATGGACAATATGATTGGATTCATTGAAGTTCAACCTTGTAAGGGCCTAACCAAAATTCCCCTTGAAATTTCTACTCACAACAAGACATAATTAAACATGCACCTGACATTCCTCTTTACATAGATGGAAGAATCAATGAGAAGCCTACTAATGGGATATTAATTAATCCTATTTGGATAGAGAATTTGATCACTGAAGAATTCTTATTTGTGCATGAGCTTTATCAAGATGCTTACAAAAAACCAAAATCATGGATTAAAATGCATAATGATTTTGCTTTCCTTATGATAGGTAAAATAAATCTTCCTCTAAAAGTTGGACCAAAAACATTGAGTGTCTCACTCTCCATCATCCTGTCATCAGACCAATTTCATGTGAAGTTAGGCTTCCCATGGCTTCGCTTGTGCATGTAATGACGAAAATTGTCCCGTCGGTTGTGAATGTAATGACGAAAATTGCACGTCCTTCTTGGAGATGGTACAATCTAAGAATGATTAACTTTAAAATGGACTAATGTTGCCTTGATCTAGTGTTGTAATGTTTTTTCTACATTCACATTGGATTTAGGGCCCTTTTAAGCTAAATAGACATAATTTTTCCTTAATTTAATGTTGTAAAGTGTATTTATTTGCACCTTCACATTAAGTTTAGGACCCTTGTAAAAAAAATGGACTTAATTATGCCTTATTTAGAGTGTTGTAAAGTGTATCCTAACACTTTCACACTAATCTAGGGCTTCATTAATAAATTGGACTTCTTTATGCCTTGGCCTTATTTTGCATCCACAAGCCTTAATTAATGCATCTTTCTAAGGATAATCCTGACATAAATCAACATCCAATCATAATTTAGGTGTTTTTAGGTTGTGTGGCCTAGATTTAGTGTTTTGGGACTCATATGCCACTTTGGGCGTATGAGTCCCACCTAGATTTTTAGGCCCCGATCATGATTTTACATCATTCTAGGCATTTTTAAAAAATGTGTCCCATAGTTAAGCCTAATGGGACTCATATGCCAATTGTGATGTATGAGTCTCATGTGGCCAAAAATGAAATTTAATTCAAATTCTTGGTGGGATTTTTTTCTCCTAGATCTGATGTTGGCTTGTAGTGTTGTAATTTCAAGAAATTTGGCATAAACAAGTATAAATACAAGGTTATTTCACTCATTTTCACCTAACAAGCAATCAAGTGACCTAATACTTTCAAGAGAGCATTCTTAATAGCAAGTTTATGATTACAAGACTTCACAAGAGTATCAAGAGAGTTTACAAGATAATTTCTAAAGCATTCAAGGGTAGAATTCTTCATCAATTGTTGCAGAAATTCAAGATCCATGATCATATCAAGGTTATCAAGCATCAAGCATGTAGTTGAGCTAGTGTTGTGATGTTGCATTTAAGATCTAGGATTAAGCATTTTTCTTCACTTATTTCAAGATCTAGATCTACATCCTTCATGGCCACTTCATGTTAGATTGTTGATTTAAAAGACATCATTCAAAGTATCATTATTCATGTTTCATTTTCATTTCCTTATTTCATTATCTCATCATTTCATTTAATTAACTAAAAGGGCTTTGACCAAGGTAAACCCCCATTTACTAACAAATCAACAAGTTTTTCTCTCTCTACATGTGTAATTGTAGAAATAGGTGTCTTAAGGCTTGAAGATCCTTTGAATATTAGGTTGCAAGATTGAAGAAAGTCATCAAGTCATTACAAGGTTGATATTTTCATGAAAAGTCACCTACATGTTGCAAATCAAGGTTTGAGATCTGAAAACGAAGGGTGGAAGAAAGAGTAGAGATTGGAGACCTGATTCAGACCTTAACCCTTCGAAAAGCTAAGTGGGATTGATACGCAACTTGTGGCATATGAGTCCCAATATAGGGATTTTTCTAGATTTTAGGATATTTAGACTCACCATTGTCAGATTCCAGCTTTGGCATAGAAACCCTAGTCTAGGACTAAATCACCTAGACTGGCTTATGAGTCCTAGTGGGCATCAAACAACAAATTTTTAGGGTTTTGGAGCTTATTTTGACCTCATCCCTCTTCCAGGTGCACCTTTGTTCATTTTTAGTCCTTTATTCTACATTTCAGTTTTATTTTCTAGGTCATTTAGTTAGGTTTTGCATAGTACTTTTCATGTTACATTCATTTCTTATCTTTCCAAGCCCTAGCTTGGTGGTGAATCCTCATTTAGTCTCTAATCCTACCCTAGGACACCCTATTGCAAGATCTCTTTCCCCTATTCTACATCGGATTGAGATCTCTAGAGTTTCCTTGAGTGAAACTTGAGGGAAATAGGTCTAGGTCCCTAAACACCTAGTTTGTGTTCCACCTTCCAAAAGGTGGAACCCTATTTCCATTGTTTCATGCATCTAGGTCAAAAACATCAATTTAGGGTAGTCATTTTTGAATTCTTCCTAAATCATTTCATTTGAAAATGTTCACATTTCTGAAACTTTGCATAATATGGATAAAAGTACTTTTCACTTTTGCATGCAAAATGTTTACATTCATAAAGCTTTGCATAAGTTTGATAAAAGTGATTTTCATTTTTTCATACACAATGTTTGCATTCTTAAATTTTGGCATACATTGGCTAAAAGTAGTTTTCATCTTTGGCTATACATTTTTTATATTCTTGAAGCATTGCATAAGATGGTTAGAAGTACTTTTCATTTTTGGTCAAACAATGTTAGTATCTTACCTATCTAGGCATGCTAAGAAAAAGTTCATATTCCCTTCCTATGAGAAGGCCTTAGTGAAAGAGAATACAATCTTGGGAAATCATAGCAATCATATTTGTTCATCTCCTAATATCTCTCCTATTTGTGAAGAAGATACTTTGGTGTTATAAGAATACATCAATCAGAGTTTTGAGAGTCCTCATTGTTTCTCTCCTCCTACCTCTCTTATTGGACAAGACATTGATGAAAAAAAGGACACAATCATAGGTAATCATGATGATCACATAACACAACAAGAGACCATTGAAACTTCAACTAGTTTATATTCATATCCCAACACCTTCCCCTCTTGTGATAATGTTTTAGAAGATGAAACTGTAAGTGAGGGGGATATGTTGGTGTTAGATGATCAAATATTTACGATCTATGACAACCCTCTTTATTCTTATTTCCCTATCTATCCTATTTTAGAAGACATTATGAGACAAAGGAATGAAAGTATGGACGATCATGAAAATCACATTGTTTCGTCTCCTAGTTCTAAAGAAGATACTTTGATGTTAGAAAATAAAATCTATGAAAGTCATGAGAATCTTAGTTTCCCCTTTTCCCCTAGGAAAAACCTCATTGAACAAGAAAATCCAACCATTGGTAACTCCCCTGCTTGTGATGAAGTCATTTTAGAAGAACCAACCTTTGAATGTCATGAGCATCTAGTTTGTAGTTCTCCTAAAAACTCTCCTACTAAGGAGGATATCATGGTGCAAGAAAATGATGACATTTCAGCTTCCTTAGATGATGGTGAAAAGATGACACTAGATTCCCCTTCATTAGAAAGACATCAAACCAAGGCTGATGAGGTTATGTATGCACAAGTTTCCATTAGATCCCCCTTGATTAATGGACCTCTTACATACCCTATGGGACATCCTAAGAATTCTCTAATTCTCTTCCCACCCTCACAATGACCACAAACTCAAAACAAACCCGAACTTATCCTTTACCCACCAAAGAATAATGTTTCACAGCAACCAAATTACAATATTGTTGCTCATACATATAACACTAGAAACAATATGCAACCAAGAAAAACACCCACAACATCCCTCCCATTTCCTAACCCTATCCTTCATGGCCCTCTTCATTTTCCTTCACAAAGCGGAAAGGAGTACAATCTTGTTGAACAACTAAAGAATACTCCTACTAAAATATCATTATGGGACCTTATTCAAGCCTCCCCTTATTATCATAACATTATTCAAAATGACTTACAACAAGTTCCTACCCCTCCTAATGTGCAACCAAATGACATAGCAACCATGATTCAATAAATGAATGCTAACATTATTTTCCACCAACATGAACTCACTCCTTTGGAAGTGAAAAAAAAACATGATGCTTTCATGATAATAGCTAGATACAATAGAACAAGCATATTAAAGTGAACCCTTGTTGACAATGGCTCCACTCTTAATGTGTGTAGCATAAACCTTTTGGATATGCTTGGTGTGGATTAATCAAAAATTCAACCTAATTCTTTATCTATTCATGAATTCGACAATGTAGTAAAACAACCAATTGGTGTGATCAC
>VDFB02044800.1:60926-151623 GCA_007258455.2 Sequoia sempervirens | reverse complement strand
GGTGTCTTTCTCCACCACCTTAGCCTATAGGCCCTAATGCTTGTTAGGCACCCCTGGTTCTCCTGTCCAACCCTACTATCATCTCCATTTCCCTAACCAAGCCAATCTTGGTGCTCTCTCTGCCATTCTTTCCTTAGCCCTTAATCTTCCTAAAGGCTAGCTAAATCTCCAACCTTCACTAATTCGATGCAGGGGTGTGTGATGTCTCCCATGGCTTCAAGACCATCCCCCTAGGGTTCTTGATCATCTACCAATCTCCAATTCTCCATCGCTCTCACCAAACCCTCTTCTAGGGTTAAAAAGGCTACTAGCCCTTGAGCCCCAATTAGGTCTCCTAACCCGAGAAAAGTGGAAACCACTCCAAAAACCTCTAAATGACCTAGGATCTTTTCTTGGGGTTTGTGTTTCCTATGCCCACACCTTGAAGATTTTCGGGGTTTGGAGCCTGTACTGTCCGTACACTGCCCTAGCCACGAACTTAGCACTTTTAGGCTTGTTTTAAGCCAATTTCTGACCTCCTTGAGATCAGTCAGTTTGTTTGCCACTTCCTGGTCTGTGTTAAGCCTCCTTCTTGTTACCAAGCCTTTGCAAGGAAATCCACATCCTCTCCACATCGTGGTTCACCAGGAGATTGGCACCCCTGCAACCTTAGTGCTCTGTACTCTTTGACTGTCCTAGCCGGGCACTGCCAAGCTCGCCTAGGAACAGTCTTTTGCCATGGATTCCTGACTCCTAAGGACTCCTACCTCTACTTTATGTACAAACATGGAGTCTAGCCTCTGTTTCCAAGAACCCATACACCAGGTACATGGGAAACACGGTCTAGAGCTCCATCTCTGCCGGTCTGACAGTCAAAACAAAAATTGCAAGAAATGAACTAACCTAACAAAAACAAATGCTTGAACCGATGCAACAAGCTAACTACTGAACTAAGCAATGCCTGAAAAGGAATTACACTACCTACTCTACTCTCAACATCTGATCAAACCATCAATGCATAAATCCAAAACCATAAACCAGAAGATGTTCTTCAATATCACAGTCTTAATTGCACTCCATGAAATTATTACAAATTAAAAACCAACCAACCTTGCTCTCAGCTCGAGCAACTCCTTATAACTCCTCTCCAAGGTAGTTACCAATCCCTTGGGTCAGACATTTCCATAATCAAGTGGAAAAAGGTGCAAAATTTCCCATTTTTCCACCTTTGTCAATTATTGCTAACTCCTAAACAACTAGGAAACATGAGTTACAAACTCCCTCCTGATCACTCCTGATCAAAACAAGAAAACACTCTAACTCAAATTCCAATGGTCAACATGACCTTCTTAGAAAAGAATTTACACTAAATTTATCCTAGACTACCCATAGCCTAGTGTTTCCTAGGTGCTCCTGCACCATTCTCCCCCCTCTACACAAACTCTAGGGAATGTTAGGAGAGGGTAATGACACATCTATGCCTTGCCTCTTGAGCTGAGCTTTATCCATCCATGTAGCCTCAGATTCATGCTTATTCCTCCATTTGACAAGATGCTCCATGTATACCTTGTGTCTTGTAGCCTTCTTCACTCTTGACTCCAAGATCTTCTCTGCCTAAGGCTTGTCTTGATTAGGTAAGGATATATTGCTGATGTCCTTGAAGATCTCCTTACTGTTCTGATCCACATCATTGACTGACCCCCTATACTTGATCAAGTCAGCTATATTGAAAACTGGTGAGATTCCTAAATCGGTAGGTAACTCTAACTTGTATGCATTTTTACCATACTTGGCTAATATCCCTCATGGTCCTACTCTTTTCATTTGCAACTTGGTTGACATTCCCTTCTGCAACCTTGACTTGTTAAGGTGGACCATGACATAGTCTCCTACAGCGAATTGCACATTCTTCCTTGACAAATCTACCTTCTCCTTCAACTTTTGTGTAGCCTTGGTGACTGTCTTCTTCACCTGCTCCTGAATCTCTTTCATGGTTTGACTGAAGTCCTCTACATGTCCACTTCTATGTTCCATAGCTCCAAGATCTTTGAGCTCATATATGCGTCTTGGGTGCATCCCATACACAACTTCAAAAGGACTCTTCCCTGTGGTCCGGTTCACACTATCATTTTAAGCATACTCAGCTTGTGAGATAACCATATCCCATGTCTGTCCATACTCCTTAGTTAGGCACCTTAGAAGGTTACCTAGCACCCTGTTAACCACCTCTATTTGACCATCGGTCTGAGGATGGTAAGCTGATCCAAATGACAGGTTGGTACCCAATCTACTCCATAGAGTCTTCCAAAAGTGACTCATGAACTTCACATCCCTGTCTGAAACAATGCTTAAAGGAAATCCGTGGATCCTTACAACTTCCTGGAAGAAGAGATGAGTTATGTAACTAGCATCATGAGTAGTTTTTCAAGGGATAAAATGACTCATTCTACTAAATCTGTCCACTACTACATAGACACTGTCAAAACCAGTCTTGGTCTTAGGAAGGCCTACCACAAAATCCATGCTTACACACTCCCATGGCCTGTTAGGAATGGGTAGGGGTTGATATAGACCAGCATTACTAGCTCCTCCCTTAGCTTTCATACACACAACACATTGTTCCACATAATTTTTAACATCTCTTGCCAACTTAGGCCAGTAATAGAATCTTTGCACTAGTTCTAAAGTCTTGTTGATGCCAAAATGTCCACTAAGACTTCCATTATGCTTTTCCTGAATGATATTTTCCCTCATTGACCCTCTTGGAACACATAACTAATTTCCTTTAAACAATAACCCACTTTATAATGTATACTCTGAGTATTGGCTATGGAAATGGTTCTCAAAGTTAGAACATACCTTATAGACCTCTGAAAAGTCTTCATCTTCCCCATAGAGATCTTTAAAACTGTCAATCCCTATGCTCTTCACTTGTATCTCTTGCACTGTCAACAACCTCCTACTCAATGCATCTGCTACTTTGTTTAGTTGCCCCTTCTTGTGCTTGATGGTGAAGGTAAAAGCTTGGATGTATTCCATCCACTTCAAGTGTCTATTGCTCAACTTCTCTTGGGTATTCATATAGCTAAGTGCCTGATTGTCGGTAAAGACTACAAATTCCTTGGGTAGAAGGTAATGCCTCCACTTCGTAAGTGACTGAACCAAAGCATACAGTTCTAGGTCATAAGTTGAATACCTCTTCTTTGCTTCATTGAGATTCTCACTAAAGAAGGATGTAGGTCTGCCCTCTTGACTTAGCACTCCTCCTACTGCCACTCCACTTGCATCACATTCAATAGTGAACAATTTGTCAAAACTAGGTAATAAGAGAATAGGTTGAGTTGCCACCTCTTGTTTCAGTTTCTCAAACCCTTTCTCAGCTTCTTGAGTCCACACAAACTTAGTTTATAAACCACCCTTGATTGTATCTAGGAATGGTGCACATATACCACTAAAGTTCCTTATGAATTTTCTATAAAATTGAGCCAATCCATGAAAACTTCTTACCTCTGTCCCTGTGGTTGGTGTAGGCCAGTTTATGATAGCTTCCACCTTGCTTGGATCCATCTTCAATGATCCTCGGGATACTACAAACCCCAGATACACAAGCTCTTGTTTGAAGAACTCACATTTCTCTAGATTGATGGCTAACTTCTCCTCTTGCAACCTTTTAAGAACCAACTCCACATGCTTTAGGTGTTCTTCTGCTGTCTTGCTGAAGATGAGTATATCATCAAGATATACCACCACAAATACCCCTGTGAAGCCTTTGAGCACTTTGTTCATGAGCCTCATGAATGTGCTAGGGGCATTGGAGAGACCAAATGGCATCACTCTCCATTCATATAACCCATCATTTGTCTTAAATGTTGTCTTCCACTCATCACCATCCTTAATTATGATCTGATGGTATCCACTCTTGAGATCCAACTTTGTGTAGTATTGAGCTCCTCCAAGACAATCCATTAAGTCTTCAATTCTAGGAATAGGGAACCTATATCTAATGGTGATCCTATTTATTTCTCTAGAATCAGTGCATAACCTCCATTTACCTCCCTTCTTGGTTGCCAAGCCTACCGGTACTGCACATGGGCTGATGCTCTTTTGAATCAATCCTTGATCCAACAACTCTTGCACTTGCCTAGCTACCTCTAGATTTTGATCCGGTGTAAGCTTATAAGCTGCTTTGTTAGGCAATGAGGCTCCAGATATGAAGTCAATTTGATGACTTATGGCTCTCTTTGGTGGTAGAGTTGCAGGTGCACCATCACTTACAATGTCCTTGAACTGATCCAACAACTTTAGGACTACTCTGGGTATGATTGTCTTTTCAGCCTTGTCTTCTTCTTTAGGTTGTAACATAACCACATATCCTTCACCCCCTTGATGTAGGTTATTAAGGAACTCCTTCCCACTACTCAACATGACACTTGGTGTCTTTGAATGTCCTTCTTCTGACAGTGACTGCAACTTGAAAGTCTTCCCATCCTTCTCGAAGGAAATGCTATTCTCTTTCCCATCATACATGGCACTTCTCTCATACTACCATGGTCTGCCCAATAGTAGATGGCATGCATCCATGGGTAAAACATCACAAACTAACTTATCCTTATACCCTCCAATGGAAAACTCCACCGTTACTTGCTCATTCACTAGAACACTCTGCCCTTTGTTGAGCCATGTTACCTTGTAGGGGTTAGTGTGGGGTACCTTTTTCATTTTCAGTTTCATTACTACTTCTTCTAAGATGATATTGTATGTTGAACCTAAATCTACAATGACCTTGCATACTTTACCAAGTATCTTGCACTTCACTCTAAATAGAGCTCTTCTTTGTTTTGGTTCTTCCTTGACCGGTTGTCTGATCAACACTCTTCTAAACATTAGATTCTCTCCCATCTTAGATTCAATGTGACTGACCTCAGATGACTTAGGACTCATGGTGTCCTCTTGTGCATAAGCCACTCTCTTCTCATTGCTTGATGAAGATGCTTTCTCCGAGCACCTATAAGCTGGATGTCCAACTTGACCACAATGGTAGCATTTCATGTTTGCAAAGTATGAATTGCTCCTACCTTCTCCTCTTCCTCTATTTGATCCTCCTTGAGAACCTCTACCTCTGCCATATCCTCCTCTAGAAGATGTTTCACCTCCATTCTCTATGGGTTTGGATTCACCTTGGTTCCTTTGCTCATTTCCTCTACCTTGGTAGCCACCTCTATGCCCTCTTTGATCTCTTTGTTCTCTGCCTTTAGAAACCTGATCTTGTTTTCTCTTGCTTCGTTCCTCAATCTTGTTGGCCAATTGGTAACATTGGTGTACTGTCTTTGGACTTAGAAGAGCCATCTCCTCTTGAATGTTCCACTTCAAGCCGTTAAGATATCTAGCCACCTTGAGACTTTCATCCTCTGTCACATTAGACCTCATGCAAAGTTTTTGAAACTCCTTAGTATAACAATTCACATCTTGGTCTCTTTGCCTCAAGCTCTGTCTTTTCTTGTACAACTGAATCTCATAATCATCTGGCATGTATGCTTCTCTTACTTTGGCAACCATTCCCTTCCAAGTAGAGATAGGCTGCTTGCCTTCCTTTTCCCTCTCTGTCTGAATGAACTTCCACCATGTCAAGGTAGAACCTCTTAACCTTGATTAGGCCACCTTTACCTTCTGTACTTTTGTGACCCCATCACACTCAAAATGGTTTTCCATTACCTCTATCCAATCCACAACTAAATCAGCTTCCATTTTTCCACTAAATAGTGGTATGCCTTCAAGTGCTTTTCCACTCAAATCCTTCAATGCCTTCAAAAAAGACTCTTCTTTCAAAATAGGGTCAGGTTCAGGGATCTTATCTTCCTCTGCAACCTCTTCTTTCTTTGGTACCCTTCCTTCAAATTGTGCTTCATTCAATGCTTGTTCCAGTTGGTCTATTCTTTCCCTCAATAGCCTATTGTCTTCCTCCTGTCCTTCAACCATCTTGGCCAACTCTACATTTGTCACCATGATGGTAGATGTTGTGCATGTTTTGCACACACGCCCCGCCGTAGGCAGGGAACCCCTTTTTTCTGCTCCCAACAGGTTGCTTTGCTCCTGTCTTGTTTTGCGTGCCCCATTTCCAAGCCCAAATTGGTCATGTGCCATCAAACAATCAAATTCCCCTACCCAAATCCACCTACTTGGGGTATTCAAATCTGCGGATAAATAAAGTCCCCCATCCCCTTTCTGCCTTTTGTCTTGCTTTGGCTATTTCGGAAACATCCGTGGACCCCTGTCGGTCCAGTTTCCACATTTTTGGCTTTGGGGACAACTTTTTGGTGGATTTGGGATGTGTTTGGGGTGTTTCAATGAACTGCCAAGGTTTCGTCAACGTTCCATTAAGTTTCGATGGTTTTGGAACTTTCCCTCCGGAATTCCCTTCCTCCTTGGCTATTTGGAAACATCCGTGGACCCCTATCGCTCCTGTTTCCTC
The DNA here is from genome assembly GCA_007258455.2 of Sequoia sempervirens. Classification (NCBI taxonomy): domain Eukaryota; kingdom Viridiplantae; phylum Streptophyta; class Pinopsida; order Cupressales; family Cupressaceae; genus Sequoia; species Sequoia sempervirens. The sequence continues at coordinate 145,175 of VDFB02044800.1, read as the reverse complement.
ATTTTTGACTTTGGGGTCAGCCTTTTTTGGATTTGGGATGTGTTTGAAGTGCGTAAATAAACTACCAAGGTTTCTTCAACGTTCTGTTAAGTTTCGATGGTTTCGGAACTTTTCCTACAGAATTCCCTTCCTCCTTGGCTGTTTGGAAACATGCGTGGACCCCCGTCGCTCCCGTTTCCTCATTTTTGACTTTGGGGTCACCCTTTTTTGGATATGGGATGTGTTTGAAGTGCGTAAATGAACTGCCAAGGTTTCGTCAACGTTCCGTTAAGTTTTGATGGTTTCAGAACCTTCCCTCTGGAATTCCCTTCCTCCTTGGCGTTTGGAAACATCCGTGGACCCTCGTCACTCCTGTTTCCTCATTTTTTACTTTGGGGTCACCCTTTTTTGGATCTGGGATGTGTTTGATGTGCTTAAATGAACTACCAAGGTTTCGTCAATGTTCAGTTAAGTTTCAATGGTTTCGAAATTTTCCTCCGGAATTCTCTTCCTCCTTGGCTGTTTGGAAACATCCATGGACCCCCGCTCGCTCTCGTTTCCTCATTTTTAACTTTGGGGTCACCCTTTTTTGGATCTGGGATGTGTTTGATGTGCTTAAATGAACTGCCAAGGTTTCATCAAAGTTTGGTTAAGTTTTGGTGGTTTCGGAGCTTAATCCCCCTTTTGCTGTTTTAGAACTTCCGGCAGCCACCTCCCTTCCGGCCTCCGGAGCCCGGCCCCTCCGTGGCTGTTTCCGGGGCTCTGCCTCTCCATGGCCATTTTGGAACTTCCGGCGGCCACCTCTCTTCCGGCCTCCAGAGTCCAGACCCTTCGTGGCCGTTTCCGGGGCTCTGCCCCTCCGTGGCAGTTTTGGAACTTCCGGCAGCCACCTCCCTTCCGGCCTCCGAAGCCCAGCCCCTCCATGGTTGTTTCCGGGGCTCTGCCTCTCTGTGGCTATTTTGGAACTTCCAGCGGCCACCTCCCTTCTGGCCTCTGGAGCCCGGCCCCTCTATGGCCATTTCTGGGGCTTAGCCTCTCCGTGGCCATTTTGGAACTTCCGGCGGCCACCTCCCTTCTGGCCTCCGAAACCTGGCCCCTCCGTGGCCGTTTCGGGGAGTCCGTCCCTCCTTGGCTATTTTGAACATTCGGGAGCCTTCCTTCTTCTCGGCTGTTTTGAACATGCGGGAGCCTGCCTCCTTCCCGACTATTTTGAATATCCGGGAGCTCCCTTCTTCCCGGCTATTTTGAACATCCGGGAGCCTACTTCCTTCCCAGCTATTTTGGCTTCTGTCTGCTGTCTGCCTTCTGGCTTTCTTTCGCCGTCTTTATGCCCTCTAGTGCTCACACGCTTGAAGCATGCATTAATGTCTATAGCCCAAATGAGCTCCAACTATGAATATCAAGATATTTTGATGATGCATGGATAGATCTCATAGGGAATTTGTAGGTTTGACTGACATTTTCCTTAACTCATGTATAAATGCACTTATGACACTTCGTGTTTGCAGGAGTCAAGAAGCCTTCCGTAGGTCTATCGAAGAGGCCCATTGAGGGAGTTGTTCTACCTTTTTCCAGATGATGATGATTTCTAAGGAGCTTTCTACCTGAATCAGGGGCCACCAATCCATTGATGCCAATCATCGACGAACTCGTTTGATCAAACGAAGAACACTGCAAGCACATCAAGCAAAAGACAACTTTCAGGCAGTTTTAGCTACAGTGAAAAGGGAAATTAGCTAAATGACAAAATTGCTATAGTAACTGGCACTAGATGACAAAATAGGGAAAAGACAAGGAATGTATTTTTAATTGTTGAATATTGTGGGGTAGGTGAAACCCTAATATAATTGAATCTAGTCCATTCGATGTAATTGAATCCTAGCCATTCATTTGGGCTTTGGAAAACTATAAATAGGGGTTTGCCCCTCATTTGTAAGGGTTGAAGAATTGATGTAAAGACATTCTGCAACAATAGAAAGAAACATTGCATGATTTATGGGTGTTCCTTTTGAGTTTGATCTTTATGTATGCATGGTTCACCTTCCATGTTAGTTTTAGTGTTAGTTTCTTGAATGAGAGTGATGATGGTGTTTGTTGTTTTAGTATTTGATGAACTTTCAGCTCATGCTTTTTGTGGTTCATTAATGATGAATCACTTTGCAAAGCTAGTCTGAGCCTCTTTCCTTTATTGCTGCAACTTAGTTCGATTGCATGTACATGATGTGTGTATGTGATGCAAAAATTTGTAGTCCTTAGAAGATTGCACTGGTTTTGTATAGTTGTAGGTTTCTCTTGGTCAAGCAAAACTCAGTTTAGGAAGTCTGTCTACTTTAGCAGCCACCATTGTTACTATTCATTCATAGCTTAGGATTAGAATAGCCTTCTTAACCCTTCTCCTTTTGCTATTTCTTTTAATCCTTGGTTATAGTAGGATCCAAAGCATCACCATGAAGCCAAATCAGATGAACTTGATGAGTTTCAACTTGCTGTTTTGAGTGGACAGCCACTGTTCATTCACTTTTAGCACTTTGAAACTGTATTTGCAAACCCAACTTCCCATGCTTTGTAACCAATCTGTAAGACCGCCTTGTGATTCCAGCAAATCACATCAAACAACTAAGATATTCCAAGAACTGTCAAGAACTGACATTAGAGACCTTGGGATAGTGTTCTACAATTCGATTGTGGAAGATATTCTTTCAAGAGAGTTAGTGCACCTACGCACTGCCTGTGTTGAGAAGTGCATAAAAAACACATCAACAGAACTGGTGCTAGAAGGAGGGCTGACACGTTGAGAATGCAAAGCTAAAGGTCAGAAGTGATTCATTTTATGCCCTCCTCCTCATAACGCCATCAACAGAACTGGCACTAGGAGGAGGGCTGACACATTGGGAATGTAAAGCTAAAAGTCAGAAGTGATTCATTTTATGCCCTCCTCCTCCTAACGCCATCAACAGAACTGGCACTAGAAGGAGGGCTGACACATTGGGAATGCAAAGCTAAAGGTCGGAAGTGATTCATTTTATGCCCTTCTCCTCCTAACACCATCAACAGAACTAGTGCTAGAAGGAGGGCATGACATGTTGAGGCTACAAAGCTGAAAGTTGGAAATCGAAAGGAGCACTTGCAAAGAAGAAATCTGAGATAGGGAGATCTCTTTCAATGCTAAAATTCAAAAAAATTTGAAGGCAAAAGAAGCTAAGTCAAAATGGAGCAGCATGCACAAATTGACATCACTCAGCTGCATACAAATTTGAACAAGAGACTGAAGAAGCCATTGCAACAATTTGCGTTAGCGGATAGATGTTGGATCCATTGCACTTGCAGGCATAGTGAATTGGGGTGTCTAACATTCTTGGACCAAATTGAGAAGGTCTTGCAGGGAGAAATTCCCTTTTGGAAAATATATCAACCTTTAGCCCTTGCAGACTCGGAGGAAGAATTGACAACCATGGCAGCCAAGGCATTCAAGGAGCTGATCCAGGAACATTTGAGTAGCAAGGATGGACCAAGATTGGAGGAAATATTGATGTCAAGTTGGTGCAGATTTCACAATGCACCCCACTCTGAATTCACTTGCTCATCATGCACAAATGTCATCGCCCAAGTCAAGGATCATGTGAATAAGTTGGAGCAGCCATCTCCTAGGAAAGGGGACTCATTCCATGAGGTGGGAAAGTTGTTGGAAGCTCGAGGACAACACACCACAGATGAATCAAGAAATCTGACACAGGCTAGTGCTGGGACAGCAGACATAGAGGATCAGATCCAAAAGGAAGAGCATAATTTCTTTAGGACAACAAGCTGCCTTGATGAACAATCAGCTAGAAACAGATCAAAAATTTGTTCCTCCTTTGAAGAAAAGCAGTCCCCTACTCTAGAAGATAGATTGGCATTTGAAGATGAATCAAAAGAGTTTGTAGTAGTGTATGTTGGGGCAGCAAATGAAGATGTTGAAAATCAGAAAGAGGAAAAGGTTGATAGCCTTGGGACAATAGAGAATGATGGAAAAGAAATAAGCGAGATTATATTAGAGGACCTCTCCTTCATGAATGAAAATGATCAAGCATCTGAAAATGAAGATTTGGAGGAGTGGGAACAACCACTTGCCACAGCTGTCTACTATTCACCTTCTTTCCCAAATGATGATGAGGACCCATTGATGGAAAGATATGACCAGCTCGTCTTGAGACTAGCGAGGGATTGGACTGAGTTGAAATACCAAGTGGATTTGGAGATATTGCTGCTCCCAAATTGGTGTCGACTCCATGATTCATCGCACTCAGAGCTCACATGTAAGCTATGCCAAGAGGCCATTGAGCAAGTCAAAGGACAAGGGGCACAACCAAGCACATCACCTCCCGCAGCCACTTCAAGGATTGAAGAAGAAGACCAAAATCCCAAATCAACTAATGACTTAGTTGAAGGTAGTCCTCAAGAGGATGTTGGGGCAGCAATAGAAGAAGGACAACAATACAGTTTTAGAATTTCGAGCGATGAAGTAGATCAAGTGGGAATGCTGTCCACCAATCATCAAGAAGTTCTTCCTCTTGAAGAGCAGTTATGTGCCATGGACGGTGGGCTTTTTGACGAGTCTTTGGAGGGAAATTGTGCAATAGACTTTGGTCCCCTTGATGAGGTTCCATCAATTGATGACTTCTTTCCATTAGGAGCTGCACTACAGAGGTATGCTCATGTCGAGGAAGAGCACATCCTAGAAGACGGTAGTGATGAATACATACTCCTTGAGCCCTTGAACAATGATGCACTAGAGTTTCCAGATTGGGAGAGGAGCTCCTTCTCCATTTACAGTGATAGTGACCAAGAGGAAACAAGTGGGCGCCATGAGGAGATACATGAACAACAAAAGGAAGAAGATAAAGGTGGAGGTGTTTCGATGGCTGCCAACAAATACGACAAGCTTGGTCAACCGCGGGCTGCAACTAAGGGTCCTTCCACCTCAATCCTTGCAGATTTTCCTTCACAACCAGAGAGCTGCAATGAGACAGATTCATGCATGTCATCATCCCATGACATTGAACATCACAAAAATCAAGTAAACACTTGGGAAGGGAAATGGGATAGCATGCTACCTTTTGAAGATGACTATCAAAAGGGCACCAAGATTACAGATGATTGACAAGGTGAGGTGTTCCTCCTTCAAGAACAACCAATTGGGACTGTGGATCTTGCTCACAGCTTGGAAGATTTGTTTGCTGCCCTGTCCTCCCAGCCTTATGCACGCTTAATGTCCAAAGTGTTGCACCCTCCACCGCGCCCACCCGAAGCTACCAATGCAACAATCAAGGATGTTATGCTTGCTCTCGACTGTCCAACGCTGCCACCTCCATGTGATGACATCCAGGTTTTATCCTTCCTTTCCCCTATCATTTCTCATAACTGCACTTATTATTTTGATTATGGGAATAAGGGAAACGAACATGTTTATGGATTAACCATGGGTTTGGCGAGCCTCCTCAATTGCTGATTTTTCATGATGGCATGATTGAACTTGAGTGTTGCAACATTGAATTTCTTTTTTCAGAATATAAAGACAAGTTTGCATGGTTAAGAACGATAACAATTGCCTGTTTTCTCATGCATGCATTACAAAATCCAATGAATGTTAATGTTGGTTTGTCGTGCCTGAACATAGTGCTTTGTAAATATCTTTTTACATAGCTCATTTTTGAGTAGTATAGGTTTCCTGTAAATACTCCGCTTTCCTGCTTTCCTTAGGTTAGTTGGTTTGATGAAGGTTGTTTTCTTTTTGTTTGATTTTGCTTTGTTGCTGCTTTGCTCGGGGTCCGTCTGCTTTTAGCTAGGCACATCTGTGCGCACAACAACCATACTTATTTCCTGGGGTTATTTTACGTATTTCTTTGTCAAACTCGAATCAAGTCTTCAGAGTGGATGGTGAAGGTCTTTTGTTAGTGTCAAGTGATCTGGGTGTTTGATTCAAAAAGGATAAGTTGTTGGCTTAGTCTGACTCTAACGTATTCTAAAATCTTATAGCTCTTACACATCTTAAGAATTCGACGGTCACTATAGGGCCTTTTGTGAAGTCTAGTTAAGTGAAAAATCTAAAATTATGCTCCAGCGCCACTATGATTCTCAGCCCTGAGCGCGAGCTTCAATGCTTGCGGGTTGAAATAAAAGAGCTGAAAAGAGAAAAGAAAGAAATAAAGAAAACATTGAAAATTAAAAGAAAGGAAAATTCAACTTTTCAGGGGTATTCGAGCAACTCTACCGGGGCTATGGACGCCCGGCCGGCAGTAGAGCAATGTTCGGGAGAATCACAACGATAACCTCGACGGGGCTATGGACGCCTGATTGGCAGCGAGGCAATGTCTCGGATGCTTTTGGAGTTAGAATAAACTACGTAGCTTAACTGAATGGAGCTTGGGTTCCTGTAGCAACTGAAGAATGAGAATTAACGCAATTGCACACACTTGGATTTTCAGCATACTGAAGGTTGGGTTGGCTAATGGATTTGATCCTTTGGTTGGGCGTCTGGTTTGTTTGCCCTAGTGTGAAGGTCGAAACTAGAGATTCTGGGTTCGTAATTCTAGTTTGTCATCAAAATGCTCTCAAGAATTTTCCCAGCAAGTTGCCATTTGTTGTGCATATTTTGCACACATGGCCCGCCGTAGGCAGGGACCCCCTTTTTTTCGCTCCCGACAGGCTGCTTTGCTCCTGTCTTGTTTTGTGTGCCCCATTTCCAAGCCCAAATTGGTCATGTGCCATCAAACAATCAAATTCCCCTACCCAAATCCACCTACTTGGGGTATTCAAATCTGCAGAGAAATAAGGTCCCCCATCCCCTTTCTGCCTTTTGTCTTGCTTTGGCTGTTTCAGAAACATCTGTGGACCCCTGTCGGTCCAGTTTCCACATTTTTGGCTTTGGGGAAAACTTTTTGGTGGATTTGGGATGTGTTTGGGGTGTTTCAATGAACTGCGAAGGTTTCGTCAACGTTCCATTAAGTTTCGATGGTTTTAGAACTTTCCCTCCGGAATTCCCTTCCTCCTTGGTTGTTTGGAAACATCCGTGGACCCTCGGTTCAAGCTTCCTCATTTTTGACTTTGAGGTCACCCTTTTTGGATCCGGGATGTGTTTGAAGTGCGAAATGAACCGCCAAGGTTTCATCAAAGTTTGGTTAGTTTTTGGTGGTTTGAGCCCGCCCCCCGGGCCTTTTTTAGAACTTCTGAGGCCACCTCCCTTCCGCTGGAGCTCCCACTTTCAGGCCGCTTTCCGTGGCTAACTTTCGGGGCGCTGGAACTTTTTTGCTCCTTAGGTTCGCCCCATGGCCATTTGAACAGGCCACCTCCTTCAGGAGCCCGCCTCGTGGCCATTTCCAGGGCTCCGCCTCTCCGTGGCTATTTTGGAACTTCTGACAACCAACTCCCTTCCGGCCTCCAGAGCCCGGCCCCTCTGGTCGTTTTCGGGGCTCCACCTCTCTGTGGCCATTTTGAACTTCCAGCGGCACCTCTTTCCTCTGAACCCAGCCCTCCGTGGCCGTTTTCGGGAGTTCGTCCCTCCTTGGTTGTTTTGAACATCCGGGAACCTTCCTTCTTCTTGGCTGTTTTGAACATCTGGGAGCCTTCCTTCTTCCCGGCTGTTTTGAACATCCGGGAGCCTGCCTCCTTCCCGGCTGTTTTGAACATCTGTGAGCCTCCATTCTTCCTGGCTGTTTTGAAAATCCAGGAGCCCGCGTCCTTCCCAGCTGTTTTGGCTTCCATATGTTGTCTACCTTCTGGCTTTCTTCCGCCATCTTTCCGCCCTCTGGTGCTCGCACCCTTGAAGCATGCATTAATGTTTATGGCCCAAATGAGCTCCAAATATGAATATCAAGATATTTTGATGATGCATGGATAGATCTAACAGGGAATTTTTAGGTTTGACTGACATTTTCATTAACTCATGTATAAATGCACTTACGACACTTCGTGTTTGTAGGAGTCAAGAAGCCTTCCGTAGGTCTATCGAAGAGGCCCATTGAGGGAGTTGTCCTACCTTTTTCCAGATGATGATGATTTCTAAGGAGCTTTCTACCCGAATCAGGGGCCACCAATCCATTGATGCCAATTGTCAACGAACTCATTTGATCAAAGGAAGAACACTGCAAGCACATCAAGCAAAAGACAACTTTCAGGCAGTTTTAGCTACAGTGAAAAGGGAAATCAGCTAAATGACAAAATTGCTATAGTAACTAGCACTAGATGACAAAACAAGGAAAAGACAAGGAATGTATTTTTAATTGTTGAATATTGTGGGGTAGGTGAAACCCTAATGTAATTGAATCTGGGCTATTCGATGTAATTGAATCCTAGCCATTCATTTGGGCTTTGGAAAACTATAAATAGGGGCTTGCCCCTCATTTGTAAGGGTTGGAGAATTGATGTAAAGACATTCTGCAGCAATAGAAAGCAACATTGCATGATTTATGGGTGTTCCTTTTGAGTTTTCTCTTTATGTATGCATGGTTCACCTTCCATGTTAGTTTTAGTGTTAGTTTCTTGAATGGGAGTGATGATGGTGTTTACTGTTTTAGTATTTGTTGAACTTCCAGCTCATACTTTTTGTGGTTCATTGATGATGAATCACTTTGCAAAGCTAGTCTGAGCCTCTTTCCTTTATTGTTGCAACTTAGTTCGATTACATGTACATGATGTGTGTATGTGATGTGAAAATCTGTAGTCCTTAGAAGATTGCACTGGTTTTGTGTAGCTGTAGGTTTCTCTTGGTCAAGCAAAACTTAGTTTAGGAAGTCTATCTACTTTAGCAACCACCATTGTTACTGTTTATTCATAGCTTAGGATTAGAATAGCCTTCTTAACCCTTCTCCTTTTGCTATTTCTTTTAATCCTTGGTTAGAGTAGGATCCAAAGCATCACCATGAAGCCAAATCAGATGAACTTGATGATTTTCAACTTGCTATTTTGAGTGGACAGCCACTGTTCATTCACTTTCAGCACTTTGAAACTGCATTTGCAAACCCAATTTCCCATGCTTTGTAACTCATCTGTAAGACCGCCTTGTGATTCCAGCAAATCACATTAAACAACTAAGATATTCCAAGCACTGTCAAGACCTGACATTAGAGACCTTGGGATAGTATTCTGCAATTCGATTGTGGAAGATTGTCTTTCAAGAGAGTTAGTGCACCTACGCACTGCCTGTGTTGAGAAGTGCATAAAAAACACATCAACAGTAGACCCACTGGATTCAAGGTTTGACATGCAAGATTCTATCCCAAATCTTTTTCTTACTCTGATACCAATCTGATAGGGTAGGGTTGGATGGAACACTCACTGTTCCATGCTCTGGGTCTCGCCTTGGCGAAGCCCTTTGGTGTCACTCTCCACCACCTTAACCTATAGGCCCTAATTCTTATTAGGCACCCCTGGTTCTCCTGGCCAACCCTACTATCATCTCCATTTCCCTAACCAATCCAATCTTGGTGCTCTCTCTGCCATTCTCTCCTTAGCCCTTAATCTTCCTAAAGGCTAGCTAAATCTCCAACCTTCACTAACTCGATGCAGGGGTGTGTGATGTCTCCCATGGCATAAAGATCATCCCCCTAGGGTTCTTTATCATCCACCAACCTCCAGTTCTCCATTGCTCTCGCCAAACCCTCTTCTAGGGTTAAAAATGCTACTAGCCCTTGAGCCCCAATTAGGTCTCCTAACCCGAGAAAAGTGGAAACCACTCCAAAAACCTCTAAATGACCTAGGATCTTTTCTTGGGGTTTGTGTTTCCTGTGCCCACACATTGAACATTTTTGAGGTTTGTAGCTTGTACTATCCGTACACTGCCCTAGCCATGAACTTAGCACTTTTAGGCTTGTTTTAAGCCAATTTCTGACCTCCTTGAGATTAGTCAGTTTGTTTGCCACTTCCCGGTCTGTGTTAAGCCTCCTTCTTGTTACCAAGCCTCTACAAGGAAATCCACATCCTCTCCACACCGTGGTTCACCAGGAGATTGGCACCCCTACAACCTTAGTGCTCTGTACTCTTTGACTGTCCTAGCTAGGCACTGCCAAGCTCACCTAGGAATAGTCTTTTGCCATGGATTCCTAACTCCTAAGGACTCCTACCTCTACCTTATGTACAAGCATGGAGTCTAGCCTCTGTTTCCAAGAACCCATATACCAGGTACAAGGGAAACACGGTCTAGAGCTCCATCTCTGCCGGTCTGACAGTTAGAACAAAAATTTCAAGAAATGAACAAACCTAACAAAAACAAATGCTTGAACCGATGCAACAAGCTAACTACTGAACTAAGCAATGCCTGAAAAGGAATTACATTACATACTCTACTCTCAACATCTGATCAAACCATCAATTCATAAATCCAAAACCATATACCAGAAGATGTTCTTCAATATCACAGTCTTAACTGCACTCCATGAAATTATTACAAATCAAATAACCAACCAACCTTGCTCTCAGCTCGAGCAACTCCTTATAACTCTTCTCCAAGGTAGTTACCAATCCCTCGGGTCGGACATTTCAATAATCAATTGGCAAAAGGTGCAAAATGTCCCATTTTGCCACCTTTTCCAATTATTGCTAACTCCTAAACAACTAGGAAACATGAGTTACATACTCCCTCCTGATCACTCCTGATCAAGACAAGAAAACACTCTAACTCAAATTCCAATGGTCAATATGACCTTCTTAGAAAAGCATTTACACTAAATTTATCCTAGACTACCCATAGCCTAGTGTTTCCTAGGTGCTCCTGCACCAGTATCTATGTCCCTATAGAGCCTAACACACAAGGAATGACTAATGGTCTTGGTTATTGTCTCTCAAAATAAATAAACAAGCCTTCACTTAACATCAACACTATTACAAAAGATTCTTCTAAGACAAATTTAACATTAGTGCATTTGAAACTGATAGACACTAGTGGTTTTGGTTTTTGTCCTTTGAAAGAAATGAAAGAAACAAAGAAATCCTTGCTTAATATCAATGTCATCACACAAAACAATAATGATTTGAATTCGTTAGATTTTACATCCTCCTTTCAAGGAGAGAACAAAACATCACAATCTAAAGAGTCGTGTGTAAGTATGACACCTAATACTAAGCAAGAGACATATTTTTTTTCAAAATAAAGGAACACCTTCTACTATTGATCAAGGGAGTATCTTATCGAGACTCCTCCAAGATCATTTGATATCTCTCCCTCTAAGAACATGAAAGAAATTTTTCTACAAGAATTCATTTTGTGCATATCATAGAGTTCATGGTCATTCTACTCATTAATGTAAGGCTTTAAGTAACAAAATTATCATCTTAGGGACTGTGGTGCTCAGATTCCTTGTGTTGAAGCACCTAATTCCTCTAATTGATACTGATTTTCACTCTAGCATGTTTCTCATCAATCATCTCGGCTCATCCTTGTTCCACACTAAGTGGGGGCAAGGGGTTAGGTGGCCTTGTCCTCATATGTCACTTGTCATTGATGTTTTTGGCTAGTTGACTACCTTTCATGTACATATAAGAGCAAGCTTGGGATGTTGGCGATATTCCTTAAGTTGGCTTGCATGTGACATACTGAGTTTCGGGGGAAACCCCTTCCCTTTTCATGACGTAGCTTATTGGAAACATATGACTTGGCATAGGGCTTTCCAAGTTATCTCTCATGTCTTCTTCTACTTTAAAGAAAGAAATTGCTCACAACAATGGTGTTAGGAACCACTTTAAAGTGGGGGAATACATCAAAACTCATGTTTCACTATGTGATTTTCTTTATTCTTGCAATGCATCCTTTTCTTGGTTGTATTATTGGGTTTGATTTCCTCTAAGAGCATGATATTTCTTTGACTTGTCCTCTCTTGGAGACATTAGGCACAATTTTCCCTAAGAGAATACCTTACATGAACTAAGAAAAATCCCTTTGAATGTACATTACACTATTTCTCATTTACAATATATGTTATATGACCACCTTGCATAACACACTTTGCTTACCTGTGGTGCCATCTTGTTTGTTCACAAGTTCCAAGCATACGAAGCTTTGCTTACCTCATGAAGCTCAAAGTTCATTGTTACGTGGTGCCTTATCAAAGTTATTAGGAGGTATAACTTTGGTATGGTTGGATAGGAAGCCGATCCAAGGCATGAATTTTCCATAGCCACTCACGTGCGTGTGTGAGTGCATACTAGCCACTCACCTAGCGAACAGCTTGAAGTTTCGTTGCCTCAGAGTGAGCATGCATTTTTTGGAAAAACAACTTAGATCTGATCCACATCATGTTGGACAAATGGTCGAGGCTTGATCCACCTCTTTTTTTTAATTTTTTCTTGTTCTTTTTGTTTTTATTTCTTCTTTTAGTCATTGACATTGCATGTTTGTGTATCTTGATGCTGCATATTATACACCTTGTGCATGACCTTTTGTGCTTATGTTGACTTGATGTAGGATCTTAGATCCTGGGGTTTGACCAACTCCTTTGATCCTTGTTATCCTAGACTATCTACACCAATACACTTGGATCCCTCTTGCATGTCTACTTTAGTGTGAGTTTGAAGCAGGTTCATCCTCTCACTAAAGTGGGGGCTAGATGTAATGATGGAAATTGTATAACCTTCTTGGAGATGGTACAATCTAGGAATGGTTAACATTAAAGTGGACCTAATGTCACCTTGATATAGTGTTGTAATGTGTTTTCTACATTCACATTGGATTTAGGGCCCTTTTAAGCTAAATAGACCTAATTTTGCCTTAATTTAATGTTGTAAAATGTATTTATTTGCACCTTCACATTAAGTTTACAACCCTTGTAAACAAAATGAACTTAATTATGCCTTATTTAGGGTGTTGTAAAGTGTATCCTAACACTTTCATACTAACCTAGGGCTTCATTAATAAATTGAACTTTTTTATGCCTTATTTGGACTTATTTTGCATCCAAAAGCCTTAACTAATGCATCTTTCCAAGGATAATCCCGACATAAACCAAAATCCAATCATAATTCAGGTTTTTTTAGGTTGTGTGGCCCAAATTTAGTGATCTGGGGCTCATACGCCACCTTTCGCGTATGAGTCCCACCTAGGTTTTTGGGCCTCAATCCTAATTTTACATCATTCTAGGATTTTTTTGAAAAATGCGTCCCATAGTTAAGCCTAATGGGACTCATATGCCACTTGTGGTGTATGAGTCCCAGTGGCCCAAAATAAAATTTAATTCAAATTCTTGGTGGTATTTTGTTCTCCTAGATCTGATGTTGGCTTGTAGTGTTTTAATTTGGGAAATTTGGCATAAACAAGTATAAATACCAGGCTATTTCACTCATTTTCACCTAACAAGCAATCAAGTGACCTAAGACTTTCAAGAGAGCATTCCTAATAGAAAGTTTATGATTACAAGACTTCACAAGAGCATCAAGAGATTTTATAAGAGCATTTCTAAAGCATTCAAGGGCTAGAATTATTCATCAATTGTTGCAGAAATTCAAGATCCATCATCATGTCAAGGTTATCAACCATCAAGCATGTGGTTGAGTTAGTGTTGTGATGTTGTATTTAAGATCCAAGATAAACAATTATCCTACACTTATTTCAAGAGCTAGATCTACATCCTTCATGGCCACTTCAAGTTAGATTGTTGATCTACAAGACATCCTTCAAGGTATCATTATTCATGTTTCATGTTCCATGTTTCATGTTTAATGTCCTTATTTCATTATTTCATCATTTGGTTTAATTATCTAAATGAGGTTTGACCAAGGCAACCCCCTATTACCTAACAATCAACAATTTTTACCTTATCTCTACATGTGTGAGTCTAGGTCTAGGTGTCTTGGGGCTCGAAGATCCTTTGAAGATTAGGTTACAAGGTTGAAGTCATTAATTCATCACAAGGTTGTCATCTTCACTAAAATTCACCTTCAGGTTGCAAATCAGGGTTTCAAATTCGGAAACAAAGTGTGGAAGAAAGAGCAGAGATAGGAGAGAAGATTCAAGTCTTAATCCTCTGAAAAAGCAGAGTGGGATTGATACTCCACTTGTTGTATATGAGTCCCAATATAAGGATTTTTCCATATATTCAGTTGTTTCAGATCATACACTGTCAAATTCCAGTTTTGGCATAGAAACCCTAGTTTGTGACTGAATCACCCAGACTAGCATATGAGTCCTAGTGGACATTAAACAACATGTTTTTCAGGGTTTTATAGCTTGTTTTCACCTCATCATTCCTCCAGGTGGGTATGTGTATGATCATGATGGGCCAAAAAGTGGCGATATGATGGGTATGTGTAGGGTATGTGGTTGACAACCTTTTTTTACCCAAAATTGATGAAACGAAAAGGATTTTTAAAGGAGATTCTCAACTTTCCACCAATATAAATTATGCTTTACTTTGAATTTAATAAATAATTATTATTCATTTTCTATTTGAATTATGACTAAAGTTCTGATTGATAGGTGATTGAAAAGCATCTATAGCTTCAAATGGTATTGAACATTTTGAATCAAACATGTGTCACATTTATACTATAGGATTAAAAAATAAAATTAATGAATTTTGACCAAGTTAAGGTGGTCAAATATATGAGTTTTTATATTTTTAAAAGTTGTAATAAAAAATTCATAATTAATTATTTACTTGGAAAAAAATTACAAAAAATATGCATCACATCGGGACATGAGTCCTCTACTTATATCTAAAATCTTATAAAAAATATTATCATTTTATTGTGGTTAGGGTGGTCAGACAGACATCAACTTCTTATTTTTTCCTTGAAATTTAAGTACTACTGCATTGAAATTTCAAATTTTCACCAAATAGAATATTTTTGAAATAATATAGATAACTTATTAAAATTTTTACGTCAAGTTGCCTAACTTTGATTTTTCTGAATTTTCATCGCCACTTAAGGGCATTTTTTTTCCATGATGATCCTACACATACCTAGGTGCACCTCTATTCATTCTTAGTTTTTCATTATGTATTTCAATTTCATTTCCTAGGTCATTTAGCTAGGTTTTGCATGGTGTACTTTGCATGATTCATTCATCTCTTGTCTTTCCAAGACCTAGCTTGGTGGTGAACCCCTCTTTAGTTTATAATCAAACCCTAGGATAACCCTATTGCAAGATCGCTTCCCCCCCTTCTACATTTATATTGAGATCTTTAGGGTTTCCTTGAGTGAAACTTGAGGGAAATAGGTTTAGGTCTCTAAACACCTAGTCTTTGTTCCACCTTCCAAAAGGTGGAACCCTATTTTTGGTTTTTTAGTGCATAAAAACTTAAAGTTTCCATTTGGAAATGAAATTTTTACTATGCACCATAGTGGCTTTAATCATGTGTCTTCCCATGAGAATTTCAAATTGGATTTATTTTGGCCCGAACCTATGGAACATATTAGGCCTTGTGAGGAATTCTTTTTCAAATCCTATCAAAAATTTAAGGAAAAGCACATGGCAAAATTATCCCTTAAAAATATGCCTCAACCCATGATTGAGCCTCCTATCCTTGATGAAACCATGATTGAACCAAATTCCCTTCCAAGTAACCAACACCAAAACATAGAAAATCTGATGCAGGAGCATCCAGCGGTGTATGGCAATCTTGCATCACCCAAACAAAAATGTTTTCTTTATTTTCTTTAGTTTTTTTGAGTCCCATGATGGAACTTAGGGGATATAAGACTGTCAGGCATTAAAAATAGCAAAAACTAGACACTTACTATTTTTAGTAAGTCAACTTAAATGGGTGTATGGACTTGAAAATTTACCCCAAGGAGCAGAGTTGAAAAAAAAATTGGTCACAAAAGAATCACCTCAATATCTTGCATGGTTTGGGAGAAATTAAAGTTTTCATCCCAAGAAATTTCTCCAATGCAGCTTCAAATTCAGATATAAAACTTTAGAGGCCCCGAAACAACTCAAAAAGTGGTCAAACTAACCTACGATGATTGATGTGTTGTAGAGATCATTGAGAGTTTTCCAATGATATGTAATAATAGCAAATCGAACACCCAGATCAAAAGTTATGGCCCCACGAAGTTGGTCCTCTAAAAAGTGAATTTCATTAAAAAATTCTTCCTAGGCCAGAAATGAAACGGTGGGACTTTGGCACCAAAACAAAAGGGGAAATTTGAACTTTCTATAACATTCTAGGGTGGTTATTGGGGAAAATAAAAAGGGTTAAGTGGGGGTTGTAGAAGGTGGCCCTGATAGTGTAGATTGTGGCTCCAAATAGTAGATTTTATTTTCAGAGTTGAATTTTGTTGTAATGAAACAAGCCCATGAGGCTGTAGCATGTAAGCTTTGAATCCGTAATTTCATTCTCTGAAAAAAATTAAAAGTGAGTCATTTTTTTGTCTCGCATCTTCTGTGTTGGTATCTGTTGTTATGATTTTTGTGGGTTTTGGGTGGTGTGTCCCTCATCAAGTGGTATCAGAGTAGGATTTCCTGATCCTATAACAAAGCGTCGAACATGACGCAGTTGCAGTAGGACCTATGAGTGTGGGTTGAGTTCAAGATGCCTCCAAGACTTGCCCAGTATGGTAGAGATAGAGGCTGAGGTGGTGGAGGAAGAGATCCACCTAGATATGAAATCAGAGCCCTTAGAAGGCAATTAGAAACCTTGCAACAAGAGGTTCGAGGAAGAGATGTGCAACGAGACAAAGATGACAGTGAAGATGAAACGAAAGAGGAAATGGAAGAGGAAGAGCAGGATCCAATGGATCATGGAGAAAGAAGATTGTTGCGAGTGATCTCAAGCATTGGGAAGAGACCTAAAATGGAGGTTTCAACTTTTAGTGGAAATCTGAATCCTGAAGAATTGATCAATTGGATCAATGACATGGAGGAATTTTTCAAGTTTGAGGAGATTGAAGATCCTCACAGAGTGAGGTTTGCAAAGAAAAAATTGAAAGGTCATTCTAGTATATGGTGGAAAGAGGTCCAATTAGAAAGAGGAAGACAAGGGAAAGATAAAATTTCCAGATGGGACAAAATGGTGTCAAAATTGAAGAAACAATTTATTCCAATTAATTACGAATTTGAGCTACTCAAGAAGATGCAGAACTTGAGGCAAGGAACAAGGATAGTGAAAGAATACACAAAGGAATTTCACAAGGTCCTAATTCAGATAGGACATTTTGAGGTGAATAAGGAGAAAGTTGCTCATTATATTAACGGGTTGATGCCAAGCATACAAGAATAATTGGCACTGGTAAGAATGACCACCATTGAGGACACTTGTCAGTTTTCTCTAAAGGTTGAAGAATGAATGAACAAGAGGTTTGAGAACAAACAACAAGGTGGAGGTCATGGAGGAAATACTGGTGGACGGTCATATGGAGGTCGAAATGAAGATCAAAAGAAGGGTGAAGGCTCTAGTAGTAGTCAAAACCAGAAGGGAGATAACACCTACCATCCTCGTCATTAGAATAATGGAGAACAAAGAGGAAGAGGAAGATTTGGATGAGGACCAGGAAGAGGAGGATTTCGTGGAACTTGTTTCCAGTGTGGAGAAGAAGGACATAGAGCCTATGAGTTTCCTCAACATCAAGGAAGGACAAATAGAATACCTGAGGGTAATTCACGAGTTGCACATGTAGATGAAGATGTTGAGTCTTCACATTCTGAGGAAGCATAAAGAGGACAAGTTCTTGTTACCAGAAGAGCCTTGCTGAAAGAGGAGAAGGAACCAACTCAAAGCAAGTATTTATTTTTCACCAGATGTAAGTGTGAAGGTAAAGTTTGTAATGTTATTATTGATGGAGGTATTACTAATAACCTTGTTTTAGAAGAAATAGTTAGTAAGTTGTGGTTGGAGAGAAGAAGGCATCTAAACCTACACCGGATTGCTTGGTTGCAAAAGGACCATAAAGCCTTGGTAAATGAACAATGTTTGGTAAAGTTCAATATTGGAAATTACCATGATAAGGTATTGTGTAATATTATGCCTATGGATGTTTTTCATTTGTTGTTAGGAAGTTCATGGTAGTTTGATTGGCGAGCAGTACATGATGGACATGCCAACACCTATTATTTGAAAAAATATGGGGTTCGTCATAAGTTGAAGCCCTTAAAAGAGGCAAAGGAAAAGGTATGTAGTAATACAAGAATTTGTTTTGTCGATGGAAGAAAGTTCCTAGAAGGTATGAGGCATGAGCATATGTGTTTTGCATTGATCCCTAAAATTGATCAAGAAGATATTACTGAGGTACCTGTAGAGGTTTCAAATTTGTTGAATGAGTTTCAAGCTATTATTTTTTATAATGTACCTGAAGGTTTGCCTCCAGTGAGAAAGATTAGTCATCAGATGGACTTAAATCCTAGAGTTAGTTTTCCAAATAAGGCAGCTCATCGTATGAATCCAACAAAAAGTGAAGAGTTAAACAAACAAGTGCAAGAGTTGTTGTGGAAGGGATTGATCAGAGAGAGTTTGAGTCCATGTGCAGTACCTATAGTACTAGCAACAAAGAAGGATGGGGAATGGAAGATGTGTATAGATTTTAGAGCCATCAACAAGATCACCATCAAGTATAGATTTCCCTTGCCAAGAATGGATGACATTATGGATTGTTTGAGTGGAGTTGAGTGCTTCACAAAGATATATTTGAAGAGCGGATATCACTAGATCTGGATTAGAGAAGGAGATGAATGGAAGACAACCTTTAAAACCAAGGAGGGCTTGTATGAGTGGTTAGTCGTGCCTTTTGGGCTAACCAATGCACCAAGCACATTTATGCGACTTATGAATGAGGTATTAAAAAAAAATAGGAAAATTTGTTATTGTTTATTTGGATGATATTTTTATTTTCAATAAGGTATTGGAGGAGCAACTGATGCATATCCATAAATTTTTTGAGAAACTAAGGGAGGAGAAGTTGTTGATTAATTTGAAGAAATGTAGTTTTGTGAAGAGAGAGTT
Organism: Sequoia sempervirens; assembly: GCA_007258455.2. NCBI lineage: Eukaryota > Viridiplantae > Streptophyta > Pinopsida > Cupressales > Cupressaceae > Sequoia > Sequoia sempervirens. The sequence goes on along the minus strand of VDFB02044800.1, from coordinate 126,291 downwards.
CGTGTATCTGGGATTTTTTGTCTCAGCATAGGGTCTTAAAATGAATCCAAATAAGGTGAAAGCTATCATTGAATGGCCTACCCCGAGGAATGTTACAAAGGTAAGATCATTTCATGGTCTAGCTAGTTTTTATAGAAAGTTTATTAATAATTTCAGTAGTATTTGTCCACCTCTAACTGAAGCGATGAGAGGGGATAGAAAATAGTTTAAGCAGACTACAGGAGAAGCCAAAAATTTTGATCTGTTGAAGAAGAAAGTTACAGAGCAACCTATTTTGGCACTTCCATATTTCAATAAGGTCTTTTAAGTAGATTGTGATGCTAGTGGCACTACCATAGGAGTTTTTTTTAGTCAAGAAGGTAAGCCTATTTCCTATTTTAGTGAGAACTTAAATGATGCTAAGAAGAAATATTTTTTCTACGATCAAGAGTTGTATGCTATAGTTCAAGCTTTGAATAAATGGAGACACTATTTGTTTCCAAAAGAATTTATTTTATATACTGATCACCAGGATTTGCAATATCTCAATAGTCAAGGAAAGTTAAATCAAAGGCACTTAAAATGGGTTGAGTTTTTGTAGAGTTATACTTTTGTTTTGAAGCACAGGAGCAGAAGGTCAAACAGAGTTGCAGATGCCTTGACTAGAAGGAAAAATTTGTTGATAGAAATGAATATAGAGGTTGTTGGGTTCAATGAACTCAAGAGTTTACATCCTGAAGATGTAGACTTTGCAAAAGATTGGAAAGCTTGTTTGGAACCTGTTACATTGGATAGGATGAGATGGTTGAATTTCTTAATCCAAGATGGGATTTTGTTTAGAGGAAGCCAATTGTGCATTCCAAGGAGTTCTATGAGAGAGAATCTAATCAAGGAGAAGCATAGTGGAGGATTGGCTTGACATTTTGGTTGAGATAAGACCATTGCTCTTGTTAGTGAGAATTATTATTGGCCACAGTTACAACAAGATGTGAAGAAGTTTGTACAAAGCTACAGAGTATGTGAGATGGAAAAAGGAACAAGTCAGAGTACTATATTATATCAACCATTACCTGTACTTGAGAGGCCATGGGAGGATATTAGCATGGATTTTGTTCTTGGCTTGCCAAGGACACAGAGAGGGCATGATTCCATATTTTTGGTGGTGGATAGATTTTCAAAGATGGAACATTTCATTCCATGTCATAAGACCAGTGATGTTGTTCATGTTGCAAAGTTGTTTTTCAGAGAGGTGGTGAGACTACATGGACTACCAAAGAGTATAGTTTCAGACAGAGATACCAAATTTTTTGGTTATTTCTAGAGGACATTATGGAAGAAGTTGAAGACAAATTTGAAGCTTATTTCTACACACCATCCACAAACTGATGGAAAAATAGAGGTGGTGAATAGGATTTTGGGCAACCTGCTAAGATGCTTAGTTGGAGATAAGCCCAAGGGATGGGATCTGATTATACCATAGGAGGAATTTGCTTACAACAATTATGTCAATAGGAGTACTGTTAAATCACCATTCTAGATTGTATATGGGATTAGTCCAACAACTGCTTTTGAACTGAGAAATATGGATAAGGGGGAGAAGAGTAGTGTTAAGGATGAAGATTTTGCTGAGCACCTAAAGAATTTGCACGAAGAGGTGAAGAAACATATCAAACAGATGAACTCACAATATAAGGCTCAAGAAGATCAAAAAAGGAGGTATAAGGAGTTTCATGTAGGAGATGGAATCATGGTTCATTTGCGAAAGGAAATGTTTCCAGTTGGTACATACAACAAGTTAAAGATGAAGAAGTTTGGACCATGCAAGATCCTATAGAAGCATGATTTAGGAAATGCTTATGAGGTAGAGTTTCCCAGTGGAATAAACATTTATCCTGTGTTCAAAATTGTTGATTTGATAGAGTATCATGAAGGTGATATAGAGGAGGGTCTGCTTAAAGAACAGTGGAAAATTCCAGCACCTACTTTAGAGAAGGAAGAGATAGGAGAAATCTTTGATAGTCGTGTGGGTAGAAGCACAAGAAACAGGAAATATGCAGAGTACTTGGTGAAATGGAGAGGAAGGCCTGTTGAAGATTCATCATGGTTATCTGAGGCTAAGGTTAACCATCTTGGTTTCCCTCTAACTCCTAAGAAGTGACAGGGTCACTTTTCAAATTACCCTGGGTGTCTGATGCAAGAGTATCCAGTGGTGTATGGCAATCTTGCATCACCCAAAAAAAAATGTTTTCTTTATTTTTTTTATTTTTTTGAGTCCCATGATGGAACTTAGGGGGTATAATACTATCAGACATTAAAAATAGCAAAAAATAGGCACTTACTATTTTTAGTAAGTTAGCCTAAACATGCTCATATGGATGTGAAAATTTACCCCAAGGAGAAGAGCTGAAAAAAAAATTTGGTCGTGAAGGAATCATGCCAATACATTGCATGGTTTGGGAGAAATTAAAGTTTTCATCTCGAGAAATTTTTCCAATGCAGCTTCAAATTTAGATATAAAACTTTAGAGGCCTCGAAATAGCTCAAAAAGTGGTTGAACCGACCTACAGTGATCCATGTGTTATAGAGGTCATCATGATCTTTCCAACGATATGCAATAATAGCAAATCAGACTATACCTAGATCAAAAGTTATGGCCCTGTGAAGTTGGTCCTCTAAAAAGTGAATTTCATTAAAAATTTCTTTCTAGGCCAGAAATCAAATGGTGGGACTTTGGCGCCAAAACAAAATGGGAAATTTAAACTTTCTAGAACATTCTAGGGTGGTTATTAGGGAAAATAAAAAGGGTTAAGTGGGAGTTGTAGAAGGTGGCCCTGATAGTGCAGATTGTGGCTCCAAATAGTAGATTTTCTTTTCAGAGTTGAATTTTGTTGTAATGAAACAAGCCCATGAGGCTATAGCATGTAAGCTTTGAATATGTAATTTTATTTTCTGAAAATAATTGAAAGTGAGTCATTTTTTTGTCTTGCATCTTCTATGTTGGTATCTCTTGTAATTTTTGTGGGTTTTGGGCGATGTGTCCCTCATCAAAATCCTCCACCCATTTCATATAAGAGACCACAAGATAACCAAATAAGTCTCGTTGTGCCTCCCAAAATCAAACAAGTTTACAAAGATAAATAGGAAGTGGTTGAACAACCTCCCATTGTTCCTTTTGTTCCTCCCTTAAGGGAAGAAAAGAAACCTATAGTTGATAAACCCACTCCTACACAATCACAACTTGAAAATAGAATGAAAAGAAACTGAAATGCTAAAGAGCGTGGGTATAGATGTCATCTTATTGCTCGTTTATTACAAGAAAAAGAAGAAAACAACATCACAGAAAATCAAAATCTAAACTTACCTCAAGCAATGCATACCCTTGCATTTTCACACTTGTTTAGGCCCACCTTGCTTTATTTATGCTTCTTTATGGCTTAATTGGCCCTATTTTGCATCCACAAGCCTAATAAACAATATATTTTTATCAAAAATCTTGAAAAACCTCAAAATATAAATGATCATTTAATGTTTTTGTTTGTGTATCCCTGATTTGTGGAATGGGACTAAAATGCCACCTAGGGTGTCTTTGTCCTCCATGGGTCTTGGGACCCTGATATTGAAAACACCAAAATAGGTCCCTTTTTGGAGTCTGTGCCCCGAGAATTGAGCCTTGGGACTAAGATGCCACCTAGGGCATCTTAGCCCTCCTTATCTTATTTTTGGGATTTAATTTCAAATTTGGGCAGGATTTAGCCTCCTTTATTTAATGATTTCATATGTCGGTTTGGTGTGGTGTAATTTTGGGATATTAAGCATGAATAAGTATAAATACAAGGTTCCTCTACTCATTTTTCATATAAGCAAGACAACAAGCATTCAAGTATTCATTCCTAAGGAAATTATATGCATTCAAGAGAAATTCATCAAGTATTTGGAGCCATCATCAAGATTAAAGCATCATGTCAAGGGTTTAGTGCATCCATTCATGTTGTTGAACCAAGATTGTGGATGTAGCATTGAAGATCTATTTGAAACCATTTCTCATATCATATCCAAGGATCCAAACCCGCATTCTTCATGGCCACTACATGGTAGATTGTAGATTTGCTTCACAAGACATCATCCAAGGTGATATCATTTATATCTTTCATATTTCATGCTTCATTTCATCATTTGTTTTAATTACCTACAAGGGGTTTGACCAAGGAAAACCCCTATTCACTAACAAGCAACAAGTTTTTCCATCTTTCATATTTGTGATTGCAAATCTAGGTTGAAGACTTGAAGATCACTTGGAGTGCAAAGTTGCATTACAAAGTTGTCATCTTCACGAAAAATCACCTACAGGCCATATTCAGAAGTTTCAAAACCTGAGATTGAAAGGGAAGCTAGTGCAGACCTTGGAGCTCAACATCCTGTTCAGAGTTTCCAAAAATTCAAAATGGGACTAATACGCCATCTTGGGCATCTTAGTCCTCCCAAGCTCATTTTTCAGAGATTTTTCAAGATCTGATTCCAAGATCCAAAGACTCTATATTTTCCCCAAAAAAAAGTAGCAGGACTAATACACCATCTTGGGCGTCTTAGTCCTCCAAGGCATATTTTGACAACATTTTTTCATTTCCATAATCCTCACAACATCTCTAGACTTCCCAGTGTTTTTTCCAATATTTTCTTTTTCAAGCATTTGCTTGGTGGTGAACCCCTAAAGGCTGAAAGAACCCCCTCCTAGGTCCTTCCTAATGGTGAATTGACTCACCTTGTGAGGTTGTTTTTCAATCCAATTGGGACTCCTAGGACATTAGTGAATGATTAGTGGAAAAAGAGTGATATCCCAAAAAGGTATCCATTTCCCCATTCATCATTTTGGTGAACCCGACATTTTGAGCATTCATTTTCTGATGTGGTCTCCATTACATTCCTAGATCTAGGTTGCATTCATTCTTGCATTGCATCTTGCATTAGTGAAATTACATCTAGGGTTTCTTAGCTTTAGTGAAACTTGCATTTAGGGTTTCTCATATTTGCATTAGTGAAAGTGCATATAGGTTGCATTTTTGCTTTCTTGCATCATTCTATCTCCTTGAAAAATTCAAAAAGTGCATTTTTCATCATCCTAATTGCATTTAGAAACATTATTTCATTCAAAATTGAAAAAATTTGCATTCACTTTTGCATCCAATTGCTTGTCACTAGTTACTTTTTCTTACATTCATTTACACAATTTTTTGTTTCCAAACATCAGGTCCCTAGGTAGGCAATCTGGGAACGCTGTTAAAAGCTCAAAATTTACTATTTTTTTGTAAAACAAACCTCTAGACAAAAATTCCCTTCTTGGCATCTTAGTCCCTCTCAGGATTTTTGGCTCAAAACCTTGTCTAAGTTTATTGCATTATATTCCAGTTTCTAGAACCTTCAAATTCCTTTAGTAAGACTAAAATTCCCTTACTGGCATCTTAGTCCCTATTGAGATTGAAGCTATAGTTTTCAGGATTTAAATTTTATTTTTTGTGCTTCCTAAGCCTCCTGGTAACATATACTATAAGTATAGAAAGTTTTGGGAACATCTATTTTATGAATCTAGGTGAAAAACATCAATTTAGGGCTCTTATTTTTGAAATCATTTCAATTACAAGCATCATTAGATCTAAAAATGCTCACATTTATGAAACTTTGCATAATATGGATATAAGTACTTTTCACTTTTTCATATACAATGTTTACATTCATAAAGCTTTGCATAAATGTGGTAAAAGTGCTTTTCATTTTGGGATATACATTGTTTGCATTCTTAAAGTTTTGCATACATTGCATAATTTTTTTTTGCATCTTTTGATATACATTGTTTACATTGCTGAAACATTGCATGACATGGTTACAAGTGCTTTTCATTTTTCTTCAAACAATGTTAGTATCTTACATATCTAGGCATGCTAAGAAACAATCCCCTCCCTATGGGAGTGTTTTAGTGAAAGAGAATACAACCTTGGACATTCCTAATGATCATATTTGTTCTTCTCCTAATATCTCTCCTATTGGCGAAGAAGATATTTTGGTGTTAGAAGAACCAATCAATGAGAGTTTTGAGAGTCCTAGTTGTTCCTCTCCTATTACCTCTCTTAGTGGAAAATAAATTTATGAACAAGACAACACAACCATAGATAATCATGACACTAACATTTGTTCTTTTCCTAGTATCTCTCCTAGTGCTGAAGAAGATACTTTGATATTAGAAAACACAATCAATGAAGGTCATGAGAATCTTAGTTATCCCTCTACACCAAGGGAAACCCTTATTGAGCAAGACAATTCAACCATTGATCATTCCCCTACTTGCGATGAATTTATTTTAGAAGAACCTACCTTTGAGTTTCATGAACATTTAGTTTTTGGTTCTCCTAAAAACTCTCCTCTTGGGGAGGATATCATGATGCAAAAAAATCTAAACATTGACACATGTAATGAGGCTTCCTTAGGTGAAGTGACATTGGATTCTTCTTCACTAAGAGCTAATGCAAATAAAGACGAGATTGTTGAGGTTCTAACGACACAAATTGGATCTCCTTTAATTAGTGAGCTTCCTAAGTCACCTCCCATTAGTGAATCACATAAGAAACTAAGAGATTTCTTGAAATATACAATGCAATCTAACAATGTTTTACAGCAACCAAGATATAACTCAATTGCTCAAACATGTAGGGGACCAAAAATAGCTCCCACAACATCACCATCACCTCAACATATTTTTCCTAATTCTCCTCATTCACCTTTTCATAATATAGTTGAAGATCTTAAGAAGACCCCTGCTAATATATCCATATGAAAAATTATTCAACTATCACCTACATACAAGTGCCTATTTCAAGAAATGTTACAAATAAAGCAGGAGGAGATCCAAGATTCTATGAAATTGAATAATGCAACATCCTCCTTTCATCCCACACAAGTCACACAATTAGAAATCACATTCCCTAAACATTAATTTCCCTCACTTGAGATTCAAAACAAGAATGAAGCATTGATGATAAAGGTGATCATTAATGACATTGCAGTTAGGCACAATCTCATAGATAATGGAGAAAAAATTAATGTTTGTAGCATGGACCTCCTAGAAAAAACTGGTGTGGACAAGAGGCTTAATCAACTTAATGATGTTCATATTCATGGCTTTGACAATGTTAATAGGCAACCACTAGGAATGATCACATTACCCATTGAGGTCAGACCTATAGTGTTTCCTACCCCTATCCATATCATGCAAGGACCCCTTTCATACAATCTTCTCCTAGGGAGACCATGGATTCACGCTATGAAAGGAGTCCCATCTACTCTCCACCGTACAATGAAATTTGAATACAACAACAAGATATACATGGTTGAATCAGATGAATGAAGCTATGAACCACATGATCACAGCACTTCCAACTCTCCTAATACTTTCATTCCAAAATCAAAAGTTGAACCTATACATGTTGATGCTAATCCTTCACCTACAACAAACCTCTTTAGTGATAATAGGGGGTCGTTAGATTTTACACCTCCTTTCAATAGAGAATCCAATATCTCACCCTAAAAATCTAAAGAGACATATACCAATGATTCATTTTTAGATACGAGTTTTGATGACGATTGGGGTCTTACACCTCCATTTATAGGAGAATGCAAAATCTCACACTTTAAAGCAAAACAACCTTGTGTTTCATTCACTCAACTTAATTCTACAACATTACCCCATTGTGGTGATGGGGGCTATATAACACCCATCCCTCATGAAGGAATGACACATAAATCTAAAAAGGATTTGTGTTCTCATGAAGAAACCAATCCTTCTCAGAAGCATAAACCCCCTTCATCTAACTTGGAATATTGTTATGGTATTAGATACAATCTCCCTCCTACACATGAATTCAATGAACACATGAAGCAAAATGATATACCATACTCTTTCAAGAAAGATCTAGGTTTACCTCCCTTATGATCTCCACTTTCATCTAAAGCCTTGTCATTTAGTGTCTGTATGACACCTTGCTAAAACAAAGGAACACCTTCTACTATTGATCAAGAGAGTATCTTGTTGAGACTCCTCCAAGATCATTTGATATCCCTTCCTCTAAAAACATGAATGAAATTTTATTACAAGAATTAATTTTGCACATATCATAGAGTTCATGGTCATGCTATTAATGAATGTAAGGCTTTAAATATAAAAAAATTCAACACCTGAAGGAGTGTGGTACTCTTCCTTGTGTTGAATCACCTAATTCCTCTAACTAATAGTTATTTTCATCCTATTTAGCTCACCCTTGTCCTGCACTAAGTGGGGGAAAGTGGTTAGGAATCCTTGTCCTCGTATGTCACTTGTCATTGTCTCTTTTGGCTAGTTGACCACCTTTCATGTACATATAAGAGAAAGCTTGGGATGTGGACGACATGCCTTAAGTTGGCTCACATGTGACATTTTTGGGGCAACCCCTTCCCTTCTCATGACGTAGCTTATCAGAAACATATGACTTGGCATAGGGCTTTCCGAGTAAGCTCTCATGTCTTCTTCTACTTTAAATTAAGTGCTCATAGCATGGTGTTAGAAATTTCTTTAAAGTGGGGGCATACATTAGCATTATTTTAGCATAATTTCATTTGCATTTGTTTTCATGTTCCTTGTGTTATTTTCTTTCTTGCGATGCGTCCTTTTTCTTGGTGGTGTCATTAGGCATAATTTCCTCCAAGAGAGTGATATTTCTTTGACTTGTCCTCTCTTGGAAATATTAAGCACAATGTTCCCTAAGAAGAGACCTTGCATGAACTAATCAAAATCCTTTCGAACATCTCTCTCTTTCTTATTGCGTGCATTTTTCCTTTTTGTGCATTATTAAAGTAATGGAGCTATGGCTTAAATATGGTCCCTTGGGGCTCACCTAGTGGACACCTAGCTCCTGCTAGCCCTTGTGAGCATGTGTTTTGTTTGCATAGTGAACAATGTGTTCCACTTGTAAACTTCTTTTTGGACAAACAACCTAGACCTGGTTCACCGCATTGGATTGCCAGTCGAAGCTTGATCTGTTGCAGTTTTTCCTTTTTCGTTTGACTTTTCCTTATCTTTGAAGGTGTATGTTTGTGATCTAATTATTGCTTCATATATCATCCACAAAGGTGTTCCTTTGTGCTTATGTTCATTTTTCCATATTAGGATCTTGATCCTGGGGTCTTGATCATTCCTCTTGATCATTGTCATCCTATCTTGCTAAAATTTGTACATTTGAACCCCTCTTGATTGCGTGGTTGGCTACTTTAGTGTGAGTTTGAAGCAATTTCATCCTCTCCCTAAAGTGGGGGCTAAATGTAGTGTATCAAAATGCATACCCTTGCATTTTCACACTTTTTTAGGCCCGCCTTGCTTTACTTATGCTTCGTTATGGCTTAATTGGCCCTATTTTGCATCCACAAGCCTAATAAACTATATTTTTATGGAAAATCCTGACAAACCTCAAAAGATAAATGATCATTTAATGTTTCTGTTTGTGTGTCCCTGATTTGTGGAATGGGACTAAAACGTCACCTAGAGCATCTTTTTTCTCCATGGGTCTTGGGACCCTAATATTGGAAACAACAAAATAGGTCCCTTTTTGGAGTCTGCACCCGGAGAATTAAGCCTTGGGACTAAGATGCCACCTAGGGAATCTTAGGCCTCCTTGTCTTGTTTTCGGGATTCAATTTCAAATTTGGGTGGGATTTAGCCTCCTTTAGTTAATAATTTCATTTGTCAACTTGGTGTTGTGTAATTTTGAGATATTAAGCATGAATAAGTATAAATACAAGGTTCCTCCACTCATTTTTCATATAAGCAAGACAAAAAACATTCAAGTATTCATTCCTAAGGAAAGTTTATGCATTAAGAGCAATTCATCAAGTATTTGGATCCAACATCAAGATTCAAGCATCATGTCAAGGGTTTAGTGCATCCATTCATGTTGTTGAGCCAATATTGTGGATGTAGCATTGATGATCTATTTGCAACCATTGTTCATATCATATCCAAGGATCCAAGATCCACATTCTTCATGGCCACTACATGGTAGATTGTAGATTTTCTTCACAATACATCATCCAAGGTGATATCATTTATATTTTTCATATTTCATGCTTCCTTTCATTCATTTCATCATTTGGTTTAATTACCTACAAGGGGTTTGACCAAGGAAAACCCCCATTCACTAACAAGCAACAAGTTTTTCCATCTTGCATATTTGTGATTGCAGATCTAGGTTGAAGACTTGAAGATCACTTGGAGTGAAAAGTTACAAAATTTGCAAAGTTGCATTACAAAGTTGTCATCTTCAAAGTTTTCAGAAATTCAAAATAGGACTAATATGCCATATTGGGCGTCTTACTCCTCCCAAGCTCATTTTTTAGAGATTTTCCAAGATCTAGTTCTGAGATCTAAAGACTTCGTATTTGCCCCAAAAAATAGCAATGGGACTAATATGCCATCTTGGGCATATTAGTCCTCCCAAGCATATTTTGATAGCATTTTTGCATTTCCAGAATCCTCACAACATCTCTAGAATTCCTAGTGTGTTTTCCAACATTTTCTTTTCCAAGCATTTTCTTGGTGGTGAACCCCTAAAGGTTGAAAGAACCCCCTCCTAGGTCCTTCCTAATTGTGAATTGACTCACCTTGTGAGGTTGTTAGTCAATCCAATTGGGACTCGTAGGACATTAGTGAATGATTAGTGGAAAAAAATTTATATCCCAAAGAGGTATCCATTTCCCCATTCATCAGTGGTGTCATTGGGTTTGATGTCCTTCAAGAGTGTGACCTTTCTTGGCATACAACATTCCTCTTAGCGATGATGATATGCATTGCATTCCTAAGTTGCAAATCTTTTATCCTAGACTTTTCCTCTCTTGGAGACATTAGGCACAATGTTCCCTAAGAGGAGACCTTACATGAACTAAGAAAAACCCTTTGAAAATGTCTTATCCTATTTGCATTTTTGTTCATAAGTGTTTAGCATAACACAAATTTCTAACCTTGTGAAGCTCAAAGTTACAACCCTTTTCATCGCCACCAAGCATAACACACCTTGCTTTCCTGCGGAGCCTTGTATGTTCATAAGTGTTTAGCTTAAGGAAACTTGCTAAGCGTTATGAAGATCAAAATTCGTATTGTGTGGTGCCTTATTAAAGTTATCAGAGGTATAACTTTCGTATGGTATGGGAGCCTAATAAGATTCTCACATTTTCCACTCTTGGGGGCTCACCTAGTGGACAATAGATTTCACTAGCACATGTCAGCGTGCATTGTTTGTTTGTATAGTGGACAATGAGTTCAACTTGTAAAGGTTTTTGGACAAACAGCTAAGGCTTGATCCACATCGAGTTGGAAAATCGAGGCTTGATCCACCCCCTTTCCTTTTTATATTTTTCTTTTAGTCTTTCACATTTTATTAATGAGTATCTTGTCATTGTTGCATATATATTTTTAACATAGGCATGTGTCTCCCTGTGCCTTTGTTGGTTTTTCCATGAGATCATAGATCTTGGAGGCTTGATCACCCTCCTTGAACTTTCCCATCTTATCTTTCTAATGATTGCACAATAGACCTTTCTTGATTGTCTATGTTAGTGTGAGTTTGACACAAGGTCACCCTCTCACTAAAGTGAGGGCTAAATTTATTGTAGAAAAATGTATCCCTTTACATTTTTACACTTGTTTCAACCCTCCTAATTAAAATGGACTTAATAATGTCTTAATTTAGTGTTGATAAATTTAGACATTTACATTTTCACACTTGTTTGGGCCCTCTTAATTAAATTGAGCTTAATTAGGCCTTAATAAGCCATGTTATTCATTTACAATCCTAATAAATTACATTTTCTGAAGGGGAAACCCAAAAATAATTAATGCTAATGCATAACACTTTACCTTGAGTAGTGTGTGTACTAGGAATAGGCACCTAGGACCCATTTTCTCATGGGCGAATGGATCCTCCCTAGACCTTTGGACCTAAATTTAAATTATGTTTTTGCTGGTATTTTAACATCTCCAAATTCATATTTCAATGTGGGCTTGTGATATTTGAATTTTGGGAAATTAAGGATACATGCCCATAAATACAAGGTTATTTCACTAAGATTCACCTAGCACTTTTATGAGATTTACAAGAGAGTTTTATGAGAATTCTTCAAGCATTTCAAAAGCAATCAAGCGAATTCAAGAGTAGATATATCAGAGATCTATTGTAGCATTCAATATCCATTCATCATGTCAAATTTTTCTTGCATCATGCATGTTTTTTGGAGCTAACATTGTGATGTAGGTTTCAAGATCATGTCAAGCATTCAAAGCATTATTTGAAGTGTCAAGATCCACAACCAATTTAGCCATTTCATGAAAGTTTCAAACCTTACAAGATCTCCATTATCAAGGTTTCTACAAGGGTTTGTTGAGTGGTAGCATAGCTTTTTTCATTATTCATTCCCTCTTTTATGCATTATTTCAATTCAAGGTATGATTACCAAAATGGGGTTTAACCAAGGAAAACCCCAATTCACCCAAAAACAAACACTTTTCCCCCTTGTGTGTGTGATTTCAAATTTAGGTTGAAGAAGAATTGAAGGCCTTTTGAAGTGAAAAATTGGAAAAGTTGTCAAAGTTGTCAAATTGAAAAATATAACCTACAAATCTGATTTCCAACTTTTCGACACTGAAACCTAGACAAATAAGAAGATATCTATAGTAGCATCAGACGCTCCCGAAAGTTGCAAAAAACCTTGACAATAGACCCATCACCCATGGGTGAATGATTCCTAGTTAGCCTTCAGAAACTACCTTTTGGTGACTAGTAAACACCTTTACATGCCCTTCTTAAATCTTCAATTGGTTTTTTGGTTGTGCTTAAATTGAGTTTAATATTGTTGTTTCAAGTGTTAGAATTGCATTTTGGAGTTGATTTGGTATTTTTAGTTTTTATCCCAAAAGTGTTGTTTGACCTTGACCCATGTCCTTCAAGCATAAGGAAACCTATATATTCTCACATTGAGTTGATTCACCTAAGGATTCTTAGTCAATTCTTTGTGGGGATCTCATTTCCTAATGAAATATTGAGAAATAGGTTCATCATAACCCTCGTGTTATCATTGATTGGTGAACCTCATTTTTTGGTACTTCAAACTCAAAATATTGTTTGCACTCATCATCCCATCAGAAGTGAACATATTTTTTCAACAAATGCATGAAGGGAAGGGTGTGAAAAACCAGCTGAGATACAAATCTATGAATTCCCTGAATCTTCCCTTGAAAACTATGTAGTTAAGAGATGTTTTTAGGAGGCATTTTAACAATAACATCAATCTTATTTGTATCGACCTTGATTTCATGGTGAGAAACTATAAATCCTAAAAGCTTATCTATTCCCACGTTAAAAGGACACTTAAGAGGATCAGTCTGATCTTATAGATTCAAATCCTTTCAAAGATAAGACATTTTTTTTCAACGTGATCTTGACATGTCAAAGACTTAGCCAAGATGTCATCGATGTAATCTTATAAAATCTTATGAATGAAATCATGATAGATAAGAGTCATCACTCATTGGTAAGTTGCTCCAACATTAATTAACCCAAATGACATGACTACATAATAGAAGGTACCCCAATGGGTAGTAAAGGTTGTCTTATACCAATCTTCTGAATTAATATGAATTTGATTATAGCCCAAAAATCTATCCATGAAAGACAATAATGCATGGCCTATGATCGAGTCTACAATCATATCAATATTAGGCAATGAAAAATCATCCTTAAGAGAAGCCTTATTGATATCATGAAAGTCAATACAAATGCAGATATGGCATCAGGCTTGTTGACAGCTACAATATTTGATATTCAGGGTTAATATTCAATAGGACGGATAAATCTAGCTTTTAAAAGATTCTCTATCTTAGTCTTGACTAATAAGGCAACCTTGGGATTCATATTTTGGATATTTTTTTAATGGGATTAGCATCGAGACATAGAAAAATATTGTGAACCACCACAGACTCATCAATACCGGGCATGTACTCATATGATCAAGCGAAGATATCAAGATGATCATGTAATAGATTAGAATTTTTCTTAGATTCTTTTGAAGAAAGGAACTTTCTAATCTTAATCACTTTTTAGAAGATTTAGGATCAATGAAAATAACAACAGTATCAACTTTAAAGAGAGTACTACAGTATTCAAGATAAGAAATAGGAATGTCATCATCCACATTAGACAAAGGAGCCTTCTCATCAATGCTCATAATAGATTCTCCAAAGTATTCTCATTTGTTCAAGTGATATAGGAATCATCATTTATGGTGGTAAGAAGGAAGATGAGAGTAGACACCTAAGAAGTCTTTCAGCACCTCCTCTAAAGAGGAGACATCTAGAGGAACTTTTTTAGAGTTTACCTTACTTTCAATCAACTTAGGATGAATTAGTTCAAGAGAATGAGGTTTGGCATAAATCATGTTGATATTCAACCATGGTTTCCATTTAGATTGCATGTGAGAGTATCTAAGCCCCATGTTATGCTTACAAGGGTTAAATCCTATAGGGACTTGAATACCTTGTTCATTACACTAACAACCTTTCCATCCATCATTGTATTTAGATAAAATGTTGAAACTAGGACCGTAACACATTTGTAACTCCTAGGAAGAAGGAGAATCTATGTACAGGGCATCATTCCAACAGTGGGATCATACTCCTCTACAGGGTCAATTTCATCCTTCTTGACAAGAATAAAAACATTAGCCTCTTTAACATAAGTGTGATCATCTTCGTCAGAAGGGGTACAATCATTCTCCTTAGCGGGAGCATGATCATTTTCCTCAATGGGAGGACAATCAACTTTCTTGACAGAGGTGTATGAGACTATAGGAATGTCAAGATGGATAGGATCAACTGTGTACTATTTGATGAAATATTCAATAAAATCCAAGGATCCCCAATCATCACCAAGACATACATTTTATTCAAAGGAAAAAGTACAAGGGGTAGACTTAAGATTCTCAGCTTCAAGATGATCTTATCTAGGGACATCCATCTCAAGAGTGGCTTTCAAAGAAGGAACTTCTGAAGAGGATGTCAACGCATTAGAAGATAATGAAGGAATATAATTCTTAAGAGTAGAAGCAACCAAGGTTTGACCAACAACTACCATTTCTCAAAGGTGTATAGTATTAGGGTCAGCCTTGATTATAATTACTTTGTTATTAGCAACAAATTTTATACAATACTACAAAGTAGAAGTTACTAACCCAAAGTGTGAATCCAAGGTCTTCCCAAGATAATGTTATAAGATAAAGGACCTAACATAACATAGACCAAGGTGGGTACAATAACGGGTCCCAACCGCAAAGGAAAGATTATCATACCTAGGGCTTATCAAAGTGTTATTGAATCCATGAATGTACAAATAAGAAGCAATAAGAGAAGATGAATCAATTTTAATCTTAGTGAATAAGTCAATGCTACACATATTGAGGGTTGAACTGGTGTCAACAAGAGCACATCTAATACCAATGTTATTAATGTTGACTACAATCATTAAAGGATCTACTTGCTTCTATACTTCCAAAGGTGAGAGTTCCTATGGATAGAATGTAATATTCAATGAATCCACATGAATATGAGCCATCAATGCACTAACATCTATCGATCCTAGTAGAAGAAGGCAAGAGAATATTTTGCAAAGCTTCCTAAATAATACCTTGATAAATCATAGTAGAATGAAGCAAATCCCATAGTGAGATCTTGGTAGGAGTAACACAAAGTTGTTTGAAAAGATCATAACCACTAGGTGCTTTAGCTATAGGTTTAGGTGTTGGAGGAAGTCTTGGTTGATTCAAAAAAAATTTATTCATTCTAGTTTTGCATGTACGAGCCACAACTTTGTAGGAAGAAGTTGTAGATTGCAAGAATATCATGTAAAGGTCTAGCAAGCCAATAGTGACTGGGACTTCATGAATAAAATGATTTTTTTTAAGATACAGGCTAGTCGGAGTCACATAAATGATGGGTCTATTAGGCCTTTGAGGAGCTGTAGAGACTACAACTACATTTGCAGGCTCTTCAACTTGCAAATAAAAATTAGATGGTTGTGAGAATAAGGTTGTTCAGGAGATCTACAGATAGAAGGAAATGCCTCTAAGAAATCATCGAGGGCATCATCCAACATATCAAAATCTTCTTTGGAAAAATCATTATTAAAATCCTTAAAACTTTGAAGAAAAAGATTCGACATGATTTAACTTCATGTCAGGTTCACCAAAATGTAATGGAGAGGATATGCTACTCCCAAGTCTCTAGGACAAGCAAGAGTCTACAAGGAGTGGATGACCCTCAATTACCTCAAGGAAAAAAGCTCAAGTGATGGAGGTACAAGATGAAAGAGATTGCAAAAATGTAATTAAAGGAAATACTAAGCTAAGAAGATAAAACTGTCAATCAACAGAAAATGGTAGTAGATTATAGAATATTGATTATTGATTATAAAAAAAGAAAGAGGAAAAATTACATAATCCATCCTGAGAAGGAATGAGTCATGTCCAATGGATGTTATCATGTTGAATGGGAGTCTATGTGTCACACTGTCGTCCCTGTTAGATCAGGGGCTAACAACTAGAAACCAACAAACACTTAGCTCTTTGAATCTTCAAACCTACACACAAAAAAGACAAGAAAAGTGTTGAGGCTGTTTTAGGGCTTGCCTCAATCAAACCCCCATTTTGGTGTTTCCACCTCCACGGATAGTCAGATAGATATAAAATAGATGAGATGTGTAATAAACTAGATGAGATGTGTGATAAAGACAAACCCCGCTATGGAGGAGAACTTGTATCACAAATAAATAGACAAGAAAATTATATTTTTAAATAGACAAGATTAGACAATGCACCAAGAGAGAATTACCAATAGTGCATGGCTTCCTCTTGGATTGATAGATAAGACATTGTATGCTTGCAAGAGAGCCTTAGCTATTGACAAGACATGAATTTCGTAGAGCTTCATTGCAGAGAAGAGATGTAGAAGAGAAGAGAGTAAGAGAGCAAGAACAAGTGCAAGAGAGAATTAATGAGAATGAGGATGAAAAATGGAGTTTTGTGAGGTTTCATGGGTAGGAAGAGTCATTACACCCATGATACTTCCATGATGACACGTGTCATGGGAAAATTTTGTGAGATTCCCTCATTTGAGATCAGAAAGTATGAGGACGCTTATGCACCGCATAGGCATCCAAATTAAAAAAATTCAAGAAATGAGGTGGCAAACTACTAATGCTTTGTCATCATCCCTTATCAAGTTGAAATTATGAAATTTTGTCTCATAAGGTGTTTTTCATAAATGCGGCTAGGCACCATAAATGTAAAGGGTTAAATGCACAAGTGTGAAATTTCTATGGGGTGCAATTTTACGACACTACAATGTCATAATTTTTTAACAAAAAAATTAATAAATTAAAAGTTATTAAAAAGCTAAAAACTCTTGACATTTCAAGTTTATAGACCAATTTTATTAGAAGTTAATTAAAAAATAAAAAACATAATTCAATCATAAAAAAATTACATATTTGAAAACTAGACATCATGATCTGTAATGGGTTTTAATTTCATAAACCAATTCTAAAAAATGTTTGTCAGGTATATTGCCAAAGTTGTTTATTTCTCTTAACATTGTCTTAGTCTTTTAGTTGCAGGTCCAGGGCTAAGGGTTGGGTTACCAATCCTTTCCCATGCCTTAAACCTAATCAAAAAGTGGGTTGGGATTTCAATTTTTTTAGAACAGGTTCCCATTCTATTTTTAGAATAGTTACCTATTTAGGAATGAGATTTTGATCTAAGGCTTGGTCTTGTTCGTAAATAGGTACTTGTTCCTTTCAACATTTTTTTCCGAAAATTCCCCTCTTCGTGGACCCAACTTCTTACACTTACCATCATGAAAATCATGCAATTGTTATTAGAATACAAGTATTTGATTTATAGTGGCCAAATCCTTTGTTTGGATTGTCAAGACACGTAGTAGTTATGATTATCTCATTAGAGGACTATTATATAGTTTAAGTGGCATGAGAAAGGGTATGGGTGGAAGTATGGATCTAAAAGGAATGAATTAATCATTATATTCCACATGGTTTTTATGCAACTCAAGGCATGAAGTGATTGTTATGAAACCCTATAGGATTATTACACTTAGGACAGTCATTACTAAAGTCTCATTGGGTATTATCAAAGATTTAATCATATGAAAAAAAATATGTCAAAAAGATAATACTAGCAAACATAATGATGTGTCAAGGCCATGATTTACTAGTTGAATGGATAGAAAATCTTATAGAAGGGTTTCATGAAGTCCATGACTATGATAATCATATTTGACTATTATTATGTCATATGAAGATCATTATTTAGGAGATCTCCATGGAAGAGAGATTTTAAAAGTATTCAAGGATGTTAAGAGGCCAAAATGGGTTGAGATTTAATATACTACAAAGGGAATATCTTTTAAGAGATTTAAAACTATTATTTCTAAGAGGATAGTCATACTCAACCAAGACTATCATAATTTTATTGTAATATTTAACTTAGTAAATATTTGACATTTTGCCATGGAAACTAAGAGGACAAATATATATAATCATTTCAATATATTACAAAATAAATAATCAAGTGAGAAACATTCTTATTATAAATAATACAAAAGGAAATATAACATTGAAAAGATATTCATAAGTTATGATGTCTAGGATTAAACACTATTGTATCAACAAACCTCATTATCATGCCTTAGATAGTTTAGTCTTACCCATTCAAAAGGAAAAAATTATTATTCAATTTTTTTTAAAAAATAATCACTAGGATCAAGAGATACCATCAATATAATCATAGAAAAGAGGAAAATGAGAACACAACTTCATGAGTGTACAACCATGAGAAGAAAAGTTATATAGTCCTAATTATGATAGCCCTAGGTAGAACATGTGAAATTATGAATTTGAGAACTTTTATGGATGAAATGTATGAAATTATGTGGATTCTTAGTGTTTTATTGACATCGAGGGATGATACTAGTTAAAAACCAAATAAAAAAAATTGGGAAAAAATCAATGTCATAGCAAAGTTGTAGAAAACTATCAAAAGTTGCTATATACATAGTAAGCTTGCATAAATCCTTATATTAGGCCATTTTTTTCTTGGAGTGAAATATTATATGATTTTTAAATTCCTAAATATAAAATATTGTAAAAATGTGAAAGTTTTCAAAGATTTGACTAAAAACTAAAAAAGCTACAAAAATTGCAAAATTATAAAATTTGTTAGCAACTTTGAATTTTTTGCATTTTTTGGTTGGAATGATGAAATTAAGTTTGACTAATGATTGAAATGGTTCAATTGATTTATTTATGATGATATTGATTATTTTCATGTTTTTTTCATGATTAGATAGTTGCAAACATCTGGAGTCATGTTGGAAATATGTTTTTGATTAAAAGGAAGGGAAGGGCCCTAATCCCATTTACAAAAAAGGAACAAAAACAAAAATCCAGAGAGAAACAACTCAAGCACTAGAGCTTGAGCCCCACAATTTTTCCCCCAAAGGCTTTTCAAGTGAAATAAAGCCCTTCTTAGGAGTACATTTCTTCCTGCAATACCAATACAAGAAGAAACATAAACCAAGTTTGAATCTTTTAGACGGGAAGGGGGAGAAGCCACTTCAGAAAAGATAACAAGTGGAGAAACAGGAACTTCAAGTGGAACATCCATAACCAATATCGGAGCATCTAGAATCGCGATAGAGACATCCTTGTCCAAAATGGGAGCAGTAGGGGCCTTGGGGGAGGCAAGACACAGAGCAAAAGGAATAGATTTATCCAAAATCTAAGAAATAGGAGCCATAGGAGGGGAAACATTATCAACAATAGTAACTTTTTTTTGAGGAGGAGAAGGAGGCTCTAAATCCTCACTTTCAGAAGAAGAGGAATCATCAAGGAACATGGTAAGATGGTCCCCAAGGGAATTCTTCCACCAAGTCAACTAAGGAAGAAATAGGACGAG
Organism: Sequoia sempervirens; assembly: GCA_007258455.2. Lineage (NCBI taxonomy): Eukaryota > Viridiplantae > Streptophyta > Pinopsida > Cupressales > Cupressaceae > Sequoia > Sequoia sempervirens. The sequence continues at coordinate 106,227 of VDFB02044800.1, read as the reverse complement.
AGCCACGAGTATAGTCATAAGCCAAGTGTCTAATAGCAAATATGTTGACAACATTTGGAAAATTCATTATCTTAAAAACTTTTCATTTGTACATCAACACTTTTCACCAAATTTTCACATTTTGACACCTATAGGAACTAAACAATTAAGAATTAAATGAAGATGATGTAAACTAGTGATTTTTGAGATTTTTTTGTAGATTGTAAATATATATTTTTTAAAATACTAAGAAATAATTTGTGATTATTTTAACATAATTACTAATAACTTGTTTTTATAATTAATAGTATTTTAAAAAAGTGGCATTACTTCGGTAAATCATAAATTTATTTGTAGAAAGGATAAAATTATAAATTTTTGAACATAGATTCATAAGACCAATATCTATTATATAGATATTTTCTCATTATTTTTTGATCAATAATTATTTTTATAACTTTTTGAAGTGAGATTAACTATAATTTAGACAGGTTCCTTCTATAACACATAACTTCATTTTATGCATATAAATTAACTTCTTTTTCTATGAAATAAGAACATCAATACCTAGTGCACATATATTTTTAACATTTTATTATTATCTATATTACTATTTTTGTGTGTGTGTGAAACAAATACCTTAATGATTGCTAAAAAACTATCTTTGATAGAAAGTAGAAAATTAAAATAATAATGAAATTAAATATATTCAAAATTATGCTTGTTGGAAATATTTTTTGAGTGTTATGATCCTACAAATTATCTTTTCATATCCATTCCATTTGTTGGTTTGAGGAAAGTCTGGGGCCTAAGGTAGAAAGGCCAATTTTAGGGTCTTCATTTGAAGGTATTCAGGGAGATTGTTTTTAAGGTATGTCATTTCCATGAAAAAATTAAAAACCTTTGAATGAAGTTAATTTCTAAATATGGAAAAGGGACCTTTGCTCCATTTTTATAAATTACCTTCGTTCGAAGGTTTTTTCATATTTAACACCTTTGAATAAAGGTAATTTTTGACTCACCTTTAAATGAAGGTACCTTCATTCAAAGATTTTTTTTAACTTTTCACCTCCATCTAAATTGAGAAATCTCATGTCCCAAGTTTGAGACTCACTATATTTGGTTTACCCACATCCATAGGAAGACATAAATGAACTAAGTACTAGGAACAAGGGTCATAGCCTCCCTACACCATATAAACCTTTTAGTAATCATAGATTTAGTAAGTGAATCTATAACATTCTCTTGAGAGTCAATATTATTTATCTCTATTTATCTAAATTAGCAATCATTTAAAATATGTAATGGTATTAAAAATTCATATGTTTAATTCATGCATGATATATAAGATTCTTGTCCAAACAAGTTATCCTCTAGTTATTGTAGTCAATCTTAATATTCCTACAATCAAAACCAACACATGTACACAACCTTTGTAACCAAACTGTCAATTTCATTTTTGTATTTTGCAAGCACATGGTGATTTGTGCCTCACGATTTAGAGAGGCCACAAATTTTGCAAAGTCACGTGGAAAGAATTCTTCATTGCACATTGCACCCATTTCATGGGGGATGTCTACCTATAATATGAAGTCTACACTCATGATGTTATTGTTGACCCTCTCATTTGATTTGCACCCTTCTCCCATGCCCTTGACCATACTTTGGAGGAAGAAGAGAGCCACAACCATACTTTGTAGTGCTCTCTCAATTTTCAGGTGGTGTATCACTTTAGGAATGATAATTGGTGAAATTTTGCAGTTTCATCCATGCGTAGGAAGTTGCAAATGTTCATCCTCTTTTTCTTACATAATTTACTCTAACAGTAGCATCCCTTCTCCTCATGCTAAATCCCCTTGCCATGGGTTCTTTTCCTCTTTTCAATATCGACATTTGTTGCTTGTTTGACATTTTTGGTTTGTTAAAATCGTTGTCTTAGCAATTTCTCGAGTGAAAATGTTAGGTTCTTAAATAATCTAACATTCTATGTAACAACTATTGTAACAATAGCCATAGATGTACAAGCTAGATATTTGTCAAACATCTAATATACCTAGAAAAATCTTGTGACTTCTTGTTAATGCTCAAAAGGGGATCAAATTGTCTAATTTTGTAAAGAGGGAGGATAATTTTGCAAAGAAGGGGTTCTTTTTTTTGTCATAATTGACAAAGGTTTTTTTTTCATTTTGCAAATAGGAGGAGGAGGTACCATTTTTTTGCCTTAGTTAAAAAATTTTAAAAGAGGACACAATTTTCTCTTTTGCAATGAATTTGGAAAAGGGGGGTTCATCATAATTGGGGTTGTGATTTTATGTTTTTTGTCTTTTATTAAGTTTTGTAAGACATAAATTAATCTTGTATTCTTAATCAACCTCATGACAATAAACTTGTAGAACTCAAATAGAAAATATGTTTGTAAACATACTCATATAAAGTGCCATAAATATTGAATGTGTGAAGGGAATTTGGAAAATTATTGTACTTACACTAAATTATAAAGTGTAATGGGGGGTTGTACCATCACAAAAATGGATCCTTGATATTCTCACCTCATGTAAGTGTGCCTTAGAGCACACCCTTTCTCAGGTCTTGTACATCTCTACATTCCTTACACACTCTCGATCTCAATTTTTCTGCTTATTTCTCTTAGCATTGAGGGGGGACTATGATGTGTTATGCTAATGCTTCTTTCAATGAAGCAAAATCTTCTTTTTGGGAGGCCTCATGAACCTTCTATTTTGATCTCTCATATGGGGGATTATTTTAATGGATCACAGTTTGAGATTCTAGTACTCCTCATTATAGTACTATTTGTATTATTGACTTCACAGAGTTTGATGAACTTTGTATACATTGGTTGAGTAGTGTTCATATGTTCACTCATGCAGTATTTTGTATCTCACATCCTAGTCTACATTTCTTGGAGATTCATTGATTCCAACAGACATCAATTCATCATCGGTAGAATTTACAACTTCTACATTCTTCAGGAGTTCTTCATCATCATGTTCCTATCATCAAGCTTGGACATATTTTTAGAAGGGCTTAAATCCTTCTAATTCTCTTTTTGGAGAGGATTTTTGTGCCCACTAGGTTTTCTTATTTACTCCACTTTGTGAGAGAATGCATTGTACATGGGTATCTAACATGGCCTCTAGTCGAGACCTATTTCATTTCTATGAATTTCACTTTTGTGATCTCCCCAAGTATCACTTAAGGGGGCGTTAATGTGAATAATTTAATCTATTTACTATACTTAAGTGTACTTATGTTGATGAGGTTAGACATCTTTTCTATTAGAATGTACAACCTTTAAGCCTCTTGAGGTTACCTAGTTGTTTGGTTAACCTTATGTACATACCTTTTTGAGGTTGGAAGTCTTTCTATCTCACCTCAAAGGTAACTCAACACTTGGTATCAAGGTTGATGACTTGGTCATAGAGGTTGTTGGTTTGCACACTTCAGGTGATCCTAAGGTTGACACCTATAGGACACTTGTCTACTCATTTGTGCCACATCTTGGGGAACTTTTCAATTCATGACCTCATAGGTGGATCGCCTCATCCTTTCCTATATAGACAAGCTCTGTACTCATTATCATTTGGTTCAACAAAATACAATAGATCATATTATTCATTTTGCTTGTCTCTTTATCTCCTAGATCTTCCTACTTCTTATAATAGATAGTAGCCATATACTCATTTTTGGTAGTGGATAAAGAAATAATGGGATTATTCTTACTCATCCAATTCATTAATCCTCCAAATAAAGTAAACAATACCCACTAGTGGGCATTCAATTGTCCAAGTTACTTGTCTAATATATAGCAACAAAATCTTGTATTCCTAATGTCTTAACCACACTATTAGTACTAGAATAAACTAAATAATAATAAAAATTATGATACAAATATCTCAACACACTTTTCACATAATTCCAATGTTCTCTACCAAGGTTAAACATAAACTTGCTCACAACTCTTACTACTTGGACAATATCTGGCCTAGTGCAGACAATTGCATACATTAAACCTCCTACTGCACTAGCAAGAAACATTAGACATATTCTCAAACTAATCTTCACTCTTGGGACACATATCTAATAAAATCTCAATGCTAATTTGGTAAAGGAATTCTAATTGGTTTACAATCCTGCATACTAAATCTATTCAAAATAGTATCAACATACTTACTTTGAGGTAACAAAAGTTTTTTGTTTACACTATCTTCTACTTTATATTCAAAATATGTACCTTGCTTCATTTAGATCTTTCATCTCAAATTTGTACCTAAAATTTTTTGTTTACACTGTCTCTTCTAATTTCTATTCAAAATATGTACCTTGTCACCCCTAGATCAGAGCGCAACTTGGAACAAAAGTAATTTCAATGTCTTTTTAGGATATTGATAATGAAAAATATCAATTTATTTTTAGGATATTAATGATGCAAAATGCTAATGTCTTTTTAGGCTTCTATACAAAATATAACTTATTTTCTACCTTAATAATTTGTGTATATTATTGTTAAAAATATTTTGATTATTTTAATATATTTTCTTGACAATTAAGCCTAATATATATGTTAAAGAAGTGAAAAAATGAATCATACAAATAGTCTTCAAAAATCAATTGCTGCATTTTAAACCAAGGCTTTATATTCTTTTTTTGAACATGTAAGGTGGCAAAACCACTATATATATATTAAATATAAAAATAGATACAAAATTTTATTTACAAATAATTAATTAGCAACTTCCACATGAGCTAGCATTAGCAGAGGAGACTACCAATGAAGGATCATGATGGTCCATGGAGGCCCTTAATCGAGTGTTTGAGAAGGAGGTGAATTGAATTGAACAAAGTAAGAGCAGAGATGAAAAGGGATAACCCAAACTCAAAATTATAATGCTGAAGTACCAAATCCAATGAAGAAAGAGAGTAAATGAAAGGTTGAAAATACCATATCATGAACATCTTCACCAACACTTTATCCAACAAAATATCCATGCAATTGGACAAGAAAGTCGAAGCTACCTCAAAGAATAGAGTGTGGGGTTGTTTTGATGTCATTCCCTATCCATAATGTTTCGATAGCCTCCTCAACAAGGACATAAGGAATAGTGAATACTCTACCCAACCTTTCTCTATCGTATCGATTGTTGCTTCTTTTCTTCCAAAAATATTTTGGTAGCATGACATCCCTTAAAGACTCCATAATATCACATGGAATAGAGAAGATAGAATTAGAAATTAAATATGTTATAAATGATATGAAGAACATCAAGTTGGTGCAATATATATAGAATAAAGACATCAATACTCAACACTTCAATATTTAATTCACCATAAGACACACATGTTGATGTGACATGTAATGTTATTTCACAAAAAATAAGCCATGACTTTAAGTGATTTAATAACACACGTGAATTTAAGGTCAAATGTCAATCTTTATAAATCTAATGGATCTAGGGTGATTTTGGAGGTTTGAGCTCACAAGTCTAGTTCTCTAGACATTTCATTTTGGAATGCAACTACAACCATCCATCGAACATTCATCAAACGGTGAAATATTTTTGTACATTAATTTTATTTTTTTTAGTAAATGAATGTTATATTAACTTATTAAATAATATAATTCGTTAATTTGTATTAACATTTGGCTTCAACTATAGAGAAATTTTAAGATTATGGGGATCTCTTCAGGTGGTAGTGATGGTGGTGGTGATTTTTCAAATTCTGAAAAGGTGGGAGATCAGGATGTTGCTTCAGGCGACAATGGCGAACGGTGTGCTGATGACAAGGTGATGTCAGGCGAGGCCCTTGCTATAGGTAAGCTGAGTGGGTCCCCTTTTGTGGCTAATATTTCGTTTGATGGTAAAGGGGCTTCGAAGAATGTGTGTCTGACGCTTTCCCCGATGCCTGGCACTGAAAATGTGGTACATGGCTCAAAAAAGTCAGGGTATGCCCTATCCTCGGATGGGTGTGATGGGACTCCTTTTGCGGAGGTTCTTGGGCTTGATAAAGCTAGGAATGTTCTATTGTTGAAATCTTCTATTGATTGGTCTAATCTGTTTGGGGCTAAGCCTAGAGGAAAAATTACTTCACCTCCTATGCCTTTTGTTGCTAATAAATCGACGAGGGAGTACTCTGTTACTATCCTAGATTGCATTGTTGAAAAAGAAGTGACTAATATGGATATGGTTCTACTAGGTAAATTTGTTGGTCCTCGGCCTCATATTGAGCTAGTCCGTAAGTTTACTTTGACTCACTAGAAACCTAAAGGACAAATAGATGTGGCTGCTATGGCCAAAGGGTTCTTCTCTTTTTCCCTTACCTGTGAAGATGATATGTTGATGACGCTGACGGGGGGCCCTTGGTTCCTTGGAAATTCATCCTTAATGCTAAAGAAATGGGAAACGGGTTTTAATCCAAATTCGTGTTCATTCTCTGTCGCTCTAGTTTGGGTCAGATTGCCTGGTCTGCCTCTGGAATTCTGGGATGAGGAATTGTTTAAGGGGATTGCTAGCACTTTTGGTTGTCTATTATCTATTGACCAAGTGATGGCATCAAGGAAGTGGTTGGTTTATGCCATATTTTGTGTAAATGTGGAGCAATCTGCTGATTTGCCTTCTATGGTGAAGATTAACTCTAAACTTGGAGTGTGGGAGCAGATGGTTGAATTTGAATCGAATCCCTTTTCCTATTTCCATTGTAAAAAAGTTGGCCATTAGGCAAAGAAATTCCCTCTTAAAGTTCCTAAGCAAATGACAAAACAGTGGAGAGAAAAAGAGAAACTGCAAGCTCAAGAGGTGGAATCTCAAATACCTCGAGCTCCGGAGATGGAGACGGGAGGGGAACCTCCCTTGGAGGTCAGTCAAGATAAATCTCTAAATGAGTTAGAGAAGGTGGTTGACTGTCAACCTGATCAAGGGATGGTGAATCAGGAGCTTCAAGTTGAAAATGTGCCTAATATGGATAGTTCTGTACTTTTGGAGGAAAATAATTCTTCTGTGGCTCCTGAATTAGGTTCCCCCCATGGGGAAGTGATTCATTCTGAGTTGGTGGAATCTAGTTCTCCTCTTGGGGGAAGGATTCCTCAAAATGTGGTGTTGAAAGATGAGGGGTTTGAGATGAAACCTGAGGTAAAGGAGTCAGAGGAGTCAGAGGATGTGGATAACCAGCCTTTTGTCATGGTATGTGGCCGCAATAGGAAGAATCATTCTCCTTTGCCGAGCGTCGTGACAAGAAACAGGCAGAGATCAGATTGTGGGTCTAAGCCACGTGGGAGAGGTAGGCCCCCAGCTAATGTTACGAGAGATAAAGAGAGTCGAATGGATATTGCTGATGGTACGCAGAGAACTCTGTTAGATATGTGCTCTAAGAGCACTTCCCATAAACTTACATGAAGATTATTTCCTGGAACATGAGGGGTCTGAATCACCCTCATAAACATGATCTCCTGGCTAATCTGGTAAGAGATCATTGTCCTGATATTGTTTTAATTCAAGAAATGAAAAATGGGTGTTGATAAATTATCTAGACTTAGATTGAAGTTGTTTAAAGATTGTGGTATGCATTGCTTTGAGGCGACGGGTGTCTCTGGTGGGATTGTCACTTTTTGGAATCTTCGGGTTATTAGAGGTGTGGAGGTTTTCAATGACTGTAATCATGTGGCTACTTCTTTCTTCCACCTGAATGACAAGTTTTCCTGGACTCCATCTAATATTTATGCTCCTAATTGTAAAAGTGCTAGAAAAAGTCTTTGGGTGAACCTTGCCTCTTTTAAAGTTTGTCATAATCTTGATAATTGGTTGGTTATTGGTGACTTTAATACTCCTTTGCATGATGTTGATAAGATGGGTGGATCACAAAATGTGGATGATAGTAGATCAGACCTTATGCAGTTCATTAATGATTCGGCTCTTCTTGATCTTGATCTGAAAGGGGTGTCTTATACTTGGTCGAATAGGCATGTGGGTGATGCCCTTATCCAGGTTAAGCTAGATAGTGCCCTTTTAAACCTTGAGTGGTTGGTCCACTATTCTTGCTCCCTTTCAGCTTTGACCAAATTGGGATCAGATCACTTCTCGTTGGCTTTTTTGGTGGACCTGCTGGGTGGTAAGAAGAATTTTTCTTTCCGGTTGAGAAAATGTGGATGTGTCATCCTAATCTGGGTAGTTTGGTGAAGGACTAGTGGAGTATCGATGTGGAGGGGTCGGCTATGTATAGAGTGGTGAAAAATTTGGCTAATGTTAAGCTTAATGTTCGAAAATGGAATCATACTTCTTTTGGCCATATGTTTTAGGAGAAAGATGGGGTGTCTAAGGAGCTTCACATGATTCAGCAAGTTATTCAATCATCTAGTTATAATCGGGACCTGATGTTGAAGGAAAATGTCCTGCTTTCCAAATTACACAATATTATTGCAAAGGAGGAGGAATTTTGGAAGCAGTGATCGAGGATTATGTGGCTGAAGAGTGGTCATAGAAACTCTAAGTTTTTTCATATTTCTACTCTAAAGCACAAAGCTTCAAACCGTATTAATTTGATTAATTTTAACAATCAATCTTTGGAAAAAGATGTTGAACTCCAGACTGTTGTGGCTTCTTACTTTTCTCAGTTGATTTTTGTGGAGGGTGTGCTTGATGGGGCTTGTCAAGAGGATATTCTAAGGGATATCCCCCAGCTGGTGGATGTTGAAACTAATAGGCAGCTTGTTTGTATTCCCTCGGCTGAGGAAGTTAGGGGAGTTGTGTTCTCCTTTGAAGGTAATAAGGCTCCGGAGCCTGATGGTTTCCCTATGTTCTTTTTTCAATCCTTCTGGGAAATTATTGCTAAAGATGTGGTGGCGGCTACTAAGGAGTTTTTTAGATCGGGTTCCCTCTTAAAGGAAATCAACTCCTTTTTTATTGTTTTGATTCCAAAAATCCTGGTGCTACTTCTTTTGAGGAATTTCAGCCTACCAATTTGTGCAATTCTATCTATAAGATTATTTCCAAGGTGTTGGCGTTGAGGTTGCAAAAGATTCTTCCTTTCATCATTTCCCCTCAACAGAATGGTTGTGGCTGGTAGGAAAATTTTGGATTCCATTCTTTCTGTGCATGAGAATATTCATTCTCTTTCTGTTAATAAACAAGCTGGTTTTATCCTTAAACTTGACTTACTCAAAGCTTATGATAGGGTGGATTGGGGTTTTTTTTCTAAGATTCTTATCTCCTTTGGTTTTGGGGAGAAGTTGGTGGCTTTGGTGTTTCAGCTTATTTCTACCCCTCGGTTCTTTGTGCTTATCAATGGGTCTCCTTCACCTCTTTTTGATTGCTCCAGAGGGCTGCGACAAGGGGATCCTATTTCTCCTTTTTTGTTTATAATTATGGTGGAGTCTTTGGGTCACCTTATCCAAAGATTTGTTAATTCTAGATGTATGTCTGGATTAGCCCCTTCTTCTGTTAATCTTGTTTTCTCTCATCAACAATTTGTGGATGATTCTTTGTTGCTTGGGCAGGCATCTATAAAGGAAGCCAAGGCTATTAAATGGATTTTACATTTATATGAGGCTACGTCTAGGTAGAGAGTTAGTTTACAAAAGAGTGTTATTTTCTTCTTCAATACTCTGATTCAAAGACAGTTTAGGATTGCTAGAATCTTGTAGTGTAAAATCAATGAATTTCCTGCCTCTTACCTGGGACTCCCCTTATGTTCTAAGGCTCTTGATTCTTTGTGGAGGGGGTTGCTTGACAAATTTAATTCCAAGTTGGCTGGGTGGAAAGGGGCCTTATTGACCAAAGCGGGTAAAGTTCAGCTGATTAAATCTACCTTATAGAATATTCTAGTTTATGCTCTTAGTCTGTTTCATATGTTGAGGAAATTTGTGGATCTCTTGGAAGGTATTCGGAAAAAATTCTTATGGACAGGGGTTGAAGATAAAAAAAGAACTCATTTGGTGGCTTAGGATGATGTCTGTCGTCCGAGGAAGGTTGGGGGGCTGGGTATTCGCAAAATCAGACCGTTTAACATTTCCCTTTTGGGGAAATAGTTGTGGAATCTTATGTTAGCTAAAAGTGAGTGGGTGAAAATCACTTGGAGTAAATACATACATAGTGTTGATGGGATTAGAGAAGTGTTTTCTTTTGAGTTTAATCCCCTGAATGGCTTTGTGTTGTGGAACTCAATGCTGAAGGCTTGTAGGCTTGTTGTTAAGGGTCTTTCCTGGAAGTTGGGGAATGGGAGGAGTATTTTATTCTAGGATGATAATTGGATTGGTAATGGACCTCTTAAGGATCAGCCTTGGGCTTATCCCTTTATGGACCTTAGTTTGTGTCTTGTTGGCAGATTTGTTGTTGATTATATTGATGGAGGCAGTTGGAGGAAATTGTATGAATTGGATCCTGGTCTTGAAGTTATTTATAAGGCTATATCTTGTGTTCACATTCTTGTTAGTCCTTCTCCTAATAGGTTTGTTTGGAATCCGTCCTCTGAGGGTAACTTTTTTGTTGCTCCGGTTTTCTCTTTGAATGATTCCTTTGCGGGTCTGCCTCCCTTTTGGGCTTCTGTTTGGTCCTCTAAACTGATTCCTAAGATTAATATTTTCTTCTGGCTATTTTATCAGAATAAAATTCTTACTACTGATAATTTGATAAAAAGAGGTTTTGTTATGCCTAATAGATGCTTTCTTTGTGAAGAGGAAGTGGAAAATACTTGTCATTTTTTGTTTGGATGTAGATATGTTAGAGTGATCTGGAATCATGTTCTTTCGCTTTGGAATCTAAGTTGGGTTTTTCCTGGGTCTGTTAAAGATTTATGGTTCCAATGGGTGTGCCCCTCAACTAATCTGGCCTTGCAGATTTTGTGGTTCCTTTCTCTGCCTCATTTGATTTGGGGGTGTGGTTGGAACATAACAACAGAATCTTCAGAAACTCTACTCTTCCTGTTTTATATGTGGCCCATAGGATTTTTAATGGTATTAAGGAGAATTTTCTTTCAGGGATCTCCTTCCATGTTGGTCAGAGGATTAATTTATGCTCCTATGATATTTCAATTTCTCAAAAGTGGAAGCTTCCCTGTGATATATCTTTCCCAGTTTATAAGGGGAAATCTTCAAGAGAGGGTGTTGTTTGGAAGGTGCCACCGGATGGTTGGGTTAAGATCAACTTTGATGGTGCTGCTAAAGGTAATCCAGGACCTGCTGGATGTGGGGGAGTGATTAGAAACTCTAGTGGTAGGTTCGTCTCTGTTGTGGCACTCCCTTTGGGAAACCAGACAAACCACTTTGCGGAGGCAGCAGCTGCCTATCATAGTCTTGCTCTGGCTCAGAGAAGAGGGTATAGAAAGATTTGGTTGGAAGGTGATTCTCTGAACATTATTAATAATTTGAAGAATTTATCTCCTCCGTCTTGGACAATTGAGGCCTTGATCAAGGATTCCATTGAAATTATTAAATCCTTTGATAATGTTTATATTTCCCATATTTTGAGAGAGGGAATTAAGTTAGCTAATTTCTTCGCTAACTTTGGTGTTAGAGATAGTAAGGTTTGGGATTTAAATGATCCCCTCCCTTATGAGGCCATGGCTATTGTTATAAATGAAAGTTAATTTATTATGCAATTTGTGCACATCCTTGCTCACATGGTGGAATATCATTAGGAAGGAGGGTATGGTTATGATTTTAAGGAAAGGACATCATATGGCGGGGGGTTCGAATTCATTATGGTTTGTTTGTCCTATGGTTGCCTTTGCATGGATTGTGGATGTTAGCCGCATAAGCTTCCAGAGTCTTCTATGGGATTTTTTGATTCTGTGTGGTGTCTGTTGCTTCCTTCTGAGTTCCTTGTTGAGTTCTTGGTCTCTGCTTTCCCTCGTCATGGGTGGGGATAGAAACCACACTGAGCCTAAATCCTGTGACATTACGAAGCAGAGAAAGGAAGTGTGGGAGATTTTAGAGAAGGGTGGCCTAACTCCCTTCATGGAGAAACTGCATGGAAATAATACTCAGGTTACTACCCTGGTCGAGAAAGGATGGAAAGGGAGAACCCTGGAGTTGGGTGGTAGGGAAATTGAGGTGGGCGAGGAGTTTATAGCTCAGATTACTGGCCTTTCGATTAATGGCATGAAGTTGTACAAGGATAAAAAAGAGTCATTGGTTGCGATGTCTCTTTTCTTCAAGCAGAATGAGAGTGATGACTTGAAGCCTGCGAAGAGTGGAGGGTATCTTAGGACTTCCTTGAAAGCTCTCTGGTGGGATGTTGTCGAAGAAATCATGAGGTATGTTACCCTGGAAGGAAGGTATACGGCCATTAACAATTACCATTTTATGTTGCTTAATCATTTTAGGCATAAAAAATGGGTGTCTTTTCCCTATTATTTGCTGGTGTCGATGGATTGTGGGATTAAAGAGCACAGGAAGAACCCAAAAAACCCTGTATTACATGTGGGGCTAATTCTTTTAATATATGAACATGTTAAAGCACATGATGTCTAGAAGACTCTAGTTACTCCAAAAACTAAAGCTAGGGAGGGTTATAATACTAAGTCAGGTGAGGAAAGGGCTTCTAAGAAACCGAGGAAGAGGAGGTTGATGTTAAATAAAGATTTTGAGTCAGACAGGGATGATGTTGATTATGTCCCTAATTTGTTTGCTTCTTTGGAGGAGGGCCTCATATCCCCTATGCAGGGTAAATTTGGGAAAAGGAATTTGATTGAGGAAGTGGGCTATATGACTTGTAGTGATGATGTGGAGGTGACTATTCCTTTAAAGGGGAACAAAGAAAAAAATGAGCTTTATGGGGAAGCTTCCTCTCCTCCCCCTGTGTCTAGACTTGTGCAGGATCCTAAGGAGGGAAGTTGGCAGAGAAGGGTTTTGAAGAATGCCCCTTTCTCTGTGGCTGGTGGCTTCCATGGTGGGGATGTTCCGAGCACTGTCATTGGGTTGCCTAAGCAGAAGGATAGAGTTGTGGGTGGTGATCAAGCTACAAGAGCTAAGAAAGTGGACATGGAGAGGATTCATAAGAGGTTGGCTACTACGGAGCAAATTGCTGACTCCATTCGTAGGATGAAGTCTCTTGTGACTACTGCTAAAGGTAAGGCTACCTCTGAGGAAAAGGTCCATGAGAGTTCCTCTGAAGAGGATGTTGTTGTGGGAAATTCCATTGAAAACTTTGATAGGGAGGATCTTTTTCATGTGTTGGGTTCAGCCCGTGACAGTGCCAATGTTCTTTTTAAACTTTTTAAATTGTTTTTTTCATGAGATTAATAGGACTAATGTTCACATTAGAAGCATTGCTTGTAAAGATGAGGATCCTATGATCCAAAGCCAAATTGATAACTTAATGGTTGGTCTCAATACTATTGCTAATATTGTGGTGGAGGAAACCGTCAATATGAAACAGAGTATGGAGGTTAGAATGGTCTCCCTTAAGGAGAAAATTGACAAAATTTTGAACATGGTTATGAAGAGTGGGGAAGATCCTAAAGTCCTAGGTAGGCCAGAGTCTATGAAGGATTTTTCCCCTATCAAGAGAAAGGAAATTTTCTCTGCTGATGAAATGGTTGCTGAGGGTAAGCGGACTGGGGAGGATTATGTTGCTGCTAAGGGTTCTGCTAAAGGTTCTATTTTGAGCTCTGAGGTAAATATTGGTGGGCGTGGGCTTTGGACTAGAAATACACTAAAAAATTAGGTTGGGGCCTCGGGTTTGGAGGTTTCTAATACTGGGGTTAAGGGACAGAAGCTTGTTGCTAGTGAAATGGAAGCTGTTGAAATTCTGAACAATATGTAGTGTTGTGTGCCATTTTTTGGCTACTTTTTGGCTGGTGGTTTGTTGTCATTGGGTTGATGGTTGTTTCTTGATGTTTCCTTTTTGTGTCAACTGTTCCTTTTTGTAAAGGGTTTCGGGCACCTTCAAAACCCATTTTTTACCTCTAATCAAAGCATCCAGCTTCAACTAGAGTACTTCGAAGCTCATTGAAAAGATATGAAAATTAAACGGCTTGTTGTACCTTAATCATTATCAATATTGACTCACAATAAACTTCCCACACTTATGATCAAAACTTATAAATTTTCCAACTAACATTTAATCATTATAATTTAACATTTAATATTTTCACCATCCAGACTATGATTTTTATTTGCATACAAGTATAATTCGCCACAAAAATAATTTATTGGTTTGAATACAAGTATAATTTTCCAACAAAAATATTTTATTGGTTTGAAAATAGATTTTTTTTTTTATGAATAGGCAACTATCTATATTAATTGAAATATAAAGATATATATTCACAAAAAAAGGGTGGGTGGTAGAAAGGCACACCCCAAGAGTCACATGGGCAACGCCCAAAAAATTAACAGATCATGTGGGCTAAGCCTAGAAGTCCAAAATTATAAAGATAAAAAATGCCATTAAGCAGCCAGAGCAGTGCCAGCAGAGCTAGGAGGGTCTCTATCATCCAATTTTTCCCCCATACATCAGCGAGGTCTAGAGTGACATTAGGAGGAGGACCCCAACCATCATCATCATTTTTTTTCTCTTTATCTTCTTCCTCGTGCTAGGGCAAGATTGTAAGCGCCAGATGCGGGAACGCTTTACCAATGACTGGCCAACCAGAGCCAAAAGTAGGAGGATCATCAAAGGGCCACCCAGAACCATTTCCACCGCTCCCCTAAACACTACCAGAAGGCCACCCGCGACGGAGGAGAATGGTTTCAACGAGTGCTAGAATCCCATTGAGGCAGGGGTTGTGAATCAGGATGCGCAGAGCCACTCCGCTATAGGCTCCTGGAGGGTGACCGACCGCAGGAAGAGGTGGGTGAAGTGAGGACCCGAGCAACAGTACAAGGGGCATTACCCCAGTGGTCCAGGAGAACCTGGAGGTGAGCAACCTCAAGTGAAACTTTGTTAGCTTGCACTTGAACCTGTAAAAGCACATTAGAGAAAATCATAGCTTTAGCATATAAAGATACATGAATATCCATTTGAGTATGTGAAAAAATGCAAGCATTTATGTCCTTCCAAATATTGAAGAGAATTTTCACCCTGAAAGTGTGCCAAAGCTGGGTGAATTTTGCAGGAATTTTGGGAGAATCTCCAAGCAACACCATATGCTAGGAGAAAGGTTTTGGCCGAAAGGGCCGAAAAAAGTCATGAATCCAAGTCCAAAGCTGCTGAGCTCTAGGACAAAACCAGAAAAGATACTTAAAATTCTCAGCTTGCCCACAAAAAGGGCAGCGAGGGTCCCAGACCCCTAGGTGGACCAGTCGAGAGCCCACAGGCAAGCCCTAGAAAAGAATACACAAGGAAAAGTGGGCAAACCTCGGCTCAACACTTGCAGACCAAGTGGCAGCAAATCTTTTACGCCAGACATGAGCGGGAGATTGAAGAAGCCACCTCTTGTTCAAACTTTGAATCATAGTAAAATGTGGTGAGAGCCACCTATAACCAAGTCGAGGCTTGTAGTTCCTGAAAGGGGTGTTTGGATACCACTTCTAGTCTTTCCACCAAGGTTTGGTCCCACGAATTACAACCTTATGAAGCATTTCAACAGGAATGGCATTCACTGGACCATCATAAGTAGCACGGTCCTGGTTATGAAGCTTATACTGGGCATGAAAAACATCCCACGACATGATACACATGGTGGGTCTGGAAAAAATCTGTTGCAGGGTCTTGATACCTTTTTTGTGAAATCTGGGCACCTTAAGCCTAGATAACTTAGCCAACGGCTGACCATTGCTATCAAAAAGAGGTGACCACCAAATATTGTGTTGGTTGAGAGAGATCCCATCTTGAAAACCAGAGCCAGCCCAACGGAGCTAAGGTTTGACAACTTCCCAGGCCCGCCAAATGCTTTTGGCTACAAAAGTCCCAACAATCTAGATTGGTTCATTCATGACCAAAAGGGTTTGAAAGCCAATCCCCTTCCAGGTAGGTCTATGAACAAGGAAGTCGAATTGAATACTATGTTTGAGAAGAATTTTTCAGGCCTCGTCCCTAATAAGGGCATGAATAATCCATTTAACACACAGAACAGTCCCTTGTCGTTGAGTAGATAACAACCTGAGACCTCCCGAGTCTCTAGGAAGGCAACAAAATTCCCAAGCCACACGATGAAACTCTCTATGAATTTTAGAGGAGGCCTAGAGAAAGTCACGAAGTAGCTTCTCAAGCTTGCCATAGGTAGCTTTGGAGGGGGACTAGCAAGAAGAATAATAAACATGGGTGGACGCCAGGATTTTGGAACACACCTAGAATTTCCCTGCTAAAGAGAGGGGCTTGGTAACCTAATAAGCAAGCTTCTACTCAACTCTGGAGAGCACGGCTTGCCAAAGCTCAGTCAGAGATGTCTGAAAAGCAAACGAAATTCCCAAAAACCAAAAAAATTTGTCAGGCCCAATCCACTTCCAACCATACTATTGTAGCCACAGTGAAGATGGAAAGATAGACTATCAGTAACACAAAGTTTTATGCCATTGGATGGCAGAGTCAAAAGCAAGACAGAAGGTATTAAGACACTCAAGAGTCACCGCAATGGAATCTTCATCCTCCAGAAGGGTGAGGAATGAGTCATCAGCAAAATGGCCATTAACAAGCTGAGCCTGAGAGTTGGGCAGAGAAATGCCCTTGACTCACCGTTGGGAAACTGCATTGGCCAAAAGGTAACCAAAACCCTCGGCTGCAAGCACATATAAAGAGGGCACCAGTAGGCACCCTTTCCTAATGGAACGAAAGAGTTTGAAGGCAGAGGATTGACGACCATTGATGGTGATACAAGTTGAGGCATCTGCAAAGAGCATTTGAATAGATTGAATGAAATTGGGCCCAAAACCAAAGGCTTGCAACAAAGCAAGAATAAACGGCCATTCAATGCGATTATAAGCCTTGGCAAAGTCAATCTTAATGAACACGGCTTTCTAGTTTGAGTGTCTAGCCCATTCCATGCCTTCCCAAACAGCGATAATATTATCCAAAATAAATCTAGATTTGATAAACCCAATTTGTTCCAGGCGCAGGATCTTAGGTAGAAGATGGCGGATTTTAAGAGCCAAAGCCTTGGCGATAATCTTGTAGGAGACATTAAGAAGCGTGATAGGTCTCCAGTTGCAAATGTCTTTTGGGTCACTCAGTTTAGGTATGAATTTTATGTTACCTTTATTAATTAAGTTACCTAGGGAATTAGAATGAAAAGCTTCTAAATAAACTTGATGCAAATCATGCCCAATATAGTCCCACATGGCTTTGTAGAATTCACAAGGGAATCCATCAATTCCCGGGGCTTTTTCATTAGCCATGGAGTAGATAGCCTCTTTGAGATCATCAACTAATAAAAGTTGATTAAAAAAAAAAATTGAGCTGAAGAAAATTTATTCGGCACAACAACAAGGCAATCCTAAAGGGCTTGTTGTCGCACAGGTGTGACTTCGTGTGCAGTGAAAACTTGCTCATAATGACGCATAAAGGCCTGGAGAATGTCAGGAAGCTTAGAGAGCACTTGAGCGCCATTTTTTATTTTTTTAATGCCCGGGGATGAGTGCTTGGCACGCAAAGCCAAGAAAAACTCTTTGGAGGCACAATCACCAACTTTTAGCCAATGTAACCAGGCTTTGATTTGCGTTCCTCTAGCAGCATAGCTGTCAGCAATTTTTTTTTGTGCCTTAGCTCCGCCACCCTGACTTGTAATGAAGGAGAAAAGGGGTTGGCTGCCAAAGCCTCAGAGGCAGCACAGAGGTCAGCGGTGGTAGCCTCATAAGACCGCCGATGAAAAATAGCCAGCTGGCGCCCATAAATGCACAAAAATCTAGCTGTGTGGATGATAGCCTCATTCCACCAAGAAATCCAGCCTATATGATGAGCTTGCCTACACTCTAAATTCCAAACTCTATGAATGTGGGTCAGGGTAGGCTTGTGGCAGAGTAAAGACATGTTTAAAAAAATTGAATTTTACACGTACTAGGCTGTTGAGTCTCATTCAATGCAAAAATAAATGGAGAAGTGGTCTGACAAAGTCGCATCCACTAACAACTTAACCGGGAGAGAGGAGTTGTCAAATGAGAAAAAATATTGCACCGAGATCATGGCACGATCAAGGCACTTAAATATTATGTTAGAATCGGCTCGGTAATTGCACCAAGTGTGCCAAAGAGAATGAGAATGGTGGTGACCAATATTGGGATCAAAAAGCCCCAATTTATTGTGCATGTAAAACCACGCCTCCCTTTTTGCAGTTGTCCATCTAAATGGAAAAGTGCCATCTTTTTCAGACGCCATTTCTACCATATTGAAGTCCCCATAGAGTAACCAGGTAGCAACTGGTAAAGAATCAACAATCCAACGCCAGAGCAAAGAGTGTTCCACAACATCATTAGAAGCATAGACATTAATAATTCCAAAGGAATGATTATCAATGTTAAGAAGGATCCAGACGAGCCGATGAGTGGGATCAGACCCGTGGTCGACCATAGAGGAGTGCCACTGTGGGGCCAAAAGGGTGACAGCTCCACCACGCCCAGCATCATGGGTAGTACAAAACATTTTACTGGATGGCCAAATAGAACGACTAGCCACGACAAGCAAAAAACTAGAAATTTTAACTTCTTGGAGACAAAACACTTCAACGTCAGAGTACTTACACAAGGTATCCCTGACAGAATACTTTTTGGAGAGGTTTGTCAGACCTTGAACATTCCATGAAAGGAACTTCATGAGTGAAACTCCTCCATGTTTTTGAAACCCGATTCCTCTTCATTCAGAGAAGAGAAACGATTCTGTAAAAAATTATGCCAGAACTAATCCAATCTGAATGGACGGGGAGGAAATTCTCCATTTTTCATGAACATATTCCCCTTCTTCCCTAGGAAGGGAAGGGCTGCGAGAACACCTATGAGCTCCTATCATAGGAGAAGACACATTCAGCTGTGTTAACATGATAGTAGTCGGCCAAAGCATAGCCTTTGGCCTAGGTTGTTGTGAAACATAATCAACTCCAACCGGAGCTTCTTTCCCCTTCATAGAAGGGTTTGAAACATCTTTCACTGGCTCAAAGGTCACAGGACCTGACCCAGAACCAATGGACTTATTCTTTCAGTTCGTAACTGTAGTCCATTTGGCATCATGTTTGGCAGCAGATGTAGCCGCCAAACGAGGCTTTTTAGCATCTCATGGTGGAGAAGGTGTATGAGGCATTGCTAAAGGGAAGTCCTTTATCTTGTGGTCCGCTGACTGACACCTATAGCACGTGTTGGGAAAATTAAAATATGTGAGCTTCTGGGTGTGGCAGAGAGCTCCAATTTGGATATCAATGGAGTCTTTTAAATCTTTGGAAAGGTCCACTTCCACACAAACCCTCTTTTGGGGGTGGGCCTAAAAGAACCTATCTGGCTCAATGTAAATAACTCTCCCTAGTGAGGAGGCTATACTATTCAAAAACAACACACAAGGCAAGGGTAGACTAGGGAGTTCAATCCAGACCAAGACCCGCAACTTGGTGTCATCTGAGACAGCAAAGTCACAAGTCCATGCTTGAAAAACTAACAAAGAAGACCAGACATACTAGGGCCCATGGCCTAAGATGGCCTGCACATGATTGACTTCTGCAAAGCGGAACAAAAAGAAACCCTTGGTTAAGTTCTGGACCATATCAAGGCGGACTCCATGAGGGACCCAAGCCTTGTTAACCCAATCTTTAAGCACACTTTCAAGGGGAGTTATCCCAACAAAATACCCAACAAGGGTGTATTGCTCAAGCCATTGACAGGCAGTATCAAAATCTGGTAAAGGAAAAACCACATCACCTGGTGAATTAGAGCACTTACCTCGTGAAAAAATTTAAGAACAAATTTTTGGGGACGTTTGTTTGGAGGAGGAGTCATTGATTATCGTTGTTGAACTGCTAACACCAGTAAGAACTGCTGGATTAGAGCCAGTTGAAGGCATATTAAAACAAAAAACCGCAGTAAATGCGGCCGTACACACAAGAAAAGAGGGTTTTCCTGCATAGGGTGCGCAGTATGACACAAAAGGGTGACCGCAAAAAACACAAAACCCTAGCAAAGCTCATACTTTTCAATGAAAATATTTTTTGGTTTGAAAACATGTTTAATTCACTAATGAAGATATTTTATTGGTTTCAATAAAAATATCATTTTCCAAGATTTTCTATAAAATTCTAGTGATTACAAAAGATTCAACAATTGAATTTATGTTTTTTTCCCAAAAAAATACCAATAAAATTAATAATTTTTTGAGAATAATACAAGATTCACCAAGTTTTTATACCTTTTCCCAGGGGGGTTTCTTAAAGTTATCCCTAATATATATTCAAACCCATATATAGATGTTGTTTAAGGCCTGAGTATTGAAGTTGAAGTATCCCTCACTTCTCTAGAACCTTTATAGGGAATCTAGCTTAGCCAAAATGATAGTTGTTCAAAGGATATTTTAAAACCTTTATCATAGGGTTTCTAACCTAGATAATCTACTACAAGATTTTATTTTTTAGAAAAAATATTTAGTACCTCACTACTTTCAACACTTTTGATGGCCAAGATTACGAATGGCCAGGTGAGAGAATATGTTAGGTAGTTGTAGTAAGCCACTAACTATAGTTTTTTATTCTATAACACATCATTAGAAAGATGTGCAATACCATCTTTAAATAACTTGTAAATAAAATAAAGACAATACATAGATATACACAAAAAAATAAGAGAAAAAGAATACTTATATTTTATGTTCACAACACCACCTTGAGGGGAAAATCCTCCCAATAGAAACAAATCTAATTACATCATTGAAGATACTTTCCACTTGGAAAACTACAATATAAAGTGGTTCTAAAGAAACCTACTACTATTCCATGCATCTAGGATAAATGTTTTTATTCTAACTGACCATAAGAGTGACTTATGAAGTATATGCACCCAAGTGAATGTTAACTAATCAATACTTAATACATATATCAAAATGAGTGTCCTTAATAGAATATAACATTTATATTAACATCACATCTAAAGCCCCCAAGTTTTTGGTAATAATAAATGATATCTCTTACTTGATGAAATGACTAAAATATTAAAAATCACTAATTGCAAAAGATAGAATGTTAGAGATTTGGAAAGCCCTTAAACCTAAGATTTCACCATCTTTCTCATATCCTCTACAAAGGTGTTCAAGTTTGTAGAAGAAGTTCCTCCTTCCATCATTGCTTTTCTCGCTGCCTCCTTTAGCCTCATAGCATTTTCTTGTAGTTCCTTTTCAATACAACCTTTCATTAGATTTTCAATTGTACTCTTTACCACCTCTTTTGTCACCAATTTAAATTCATCTACACCAATGCCCTCAAAGTCCAAACCAACCTTCCAAATATCTTTTGCAAATCGACAATTAATAAACTGATCAAAAAAATAGGGCCACCCAATCATAGGAACTCCTATGCTAATTGCCTCCAAAGTAGAATTCCACCCATTATGTGTAAGAAATCCTCCAACAGAAAGATGAGAAAGCACCTACAACCATAAATAAATAATTAATTTAAAAATATTGTAAATGTTATAACAATTAGATTTTTTCTTAATTCAAAAATAAAAAACTATTAGGAACAAATTTTCCTTCCCAAGATTACGATAATAAACATTATTTAAATGAAACATGGTGGGTGCAGCCTTTTTATTTAGCTATGTGTAGGTTAGGCATGGTTTTACCATAGCCGGACTATTGTTAGTGCATCTGCAAAAAAAAGTATAGACATACCACTCGATGATATTTAAATATTATTAAAACATTTTATCCTTTTAGACTCTTTATTGCAAGTTACTATGAATATTTGAGAATTTTTAAATTCCAATCCAATTTATAGGGAGAAATTTGTAAAATTGAAACAATTTCGTCCATGATGATGGATTTGGAATAAACACTGGAATTTCTTCTTTATTTTTCCAATAGTTGTCATCACATTGAATTAACTTTAATCTTTTAATCTTTTAATTGTTTTATTAATATTTGATAGAGTCACATTTATTGTTGGAAGGGAATTGTATATCTTTTATGTTTTATAATTATTTAAGTTTATGGAAATTAGCAATAGGTAATGTCTTTTTTAGGTGTATTGACATTTTATTTTCATCTTAGGGATGTCTAGAGAAGATAATAGCAGAATAAAAGCGCCTTACCTTCAACTGGTTCGTCTAACTTACAATCAGCGCACAATCCTTGGTTCGATCCTTGAAGCCCTCAGGTAATTCCAGAGGCTTGCCTTCTGCTATATCTGATCTGAGAACCCACAAGAATGGGTACCCACAAGCCTCCAGTCCGAAAGCCAGCTCATGCAATTGCCTTTCAGATTTTACAGCGATGCTACCAAAGGAAACATATAACACAGACCCCTGCGCTTGAGCGTCTAACCATTGAAGGCACGTTTTATCCTCTTCCCACATGCTGTACATGGAATTCTTACCTTGTAAGAAATTTGGAAGAGACACAGGACCTATTGCCAGAGAAGGACATCCATTTATGATGAGATCCATTTGTGCTTCTTTGCCTCCTTCCAACTTCTCGAAAGTGTTGACTAGCAAGTAGTCTGCTATGTTTTGGAAGCGAGACTCATAGAGAAAGCAACTGTAAGTGCTTTCAGAGACATATTTTTCGCGGTAGAAGGAGACGATGTCGGTTGGCCTGATAGGTGGAATGTTTCCCGGAAGGCATGTAATGAGCTTCTCTTTAGATTTCAAGTCCTCTTCTGCAATGCCAATGCTCATCATATTAGACAAATTGAAAAAATAATCCGATATGGAATTTTTGTATTTCAACGATTCGATGGGAAACAAAATCAACTCAAAGATGGGTTCAGGATAATTCACCGTCAGTAATTTATCCTCAATAATTCACTGTCAGTAATTCATTATTGTGATATATTTATCATGTATACAATTCATCACCAGCAATTCATCGTCATGGTATATTCACCACGCACACCTTTTTTATGCGTTCAACAAAATTTTTGTACTTTTTTTTTTTTGGGTGTTCTTAAATATTGAAAAATGTATACAGTAATGAATATACCACGAGGATGAATTGCTGGAGGTGAATTATAAATGTGATGAATATATCACATGATGAATTGCTGACGGTGAATTTTCTTGGAGTCAGGTAAGATATCACTAAGCGATTGAAACAGGCAAAATAAGAAACAAAGGGCATAAGTGATACAAGCAAGAAGAGCAACAAAAGACATTAGTAGCAGCCCATATGATCAATCAAAAGTGAAACATGAAAAGCTTGGAAGCTCTACAGTGGATTGTACAATTATGGGACATTCAAACTCAATTATCAATCTGTGGATCTTGTAAAACTGAATCTAAAAACTTATATATAGCTCAAATTGCATATGCATTATAAAAGTTACTTTTAATCATTCAAACCCATCTAGTACCAGAAAACCTTCACTGAGTGACAACCTTCAGTTAATAAAAACCTTCACTGAGTGACAGCCTTCACTTAATAAAAATATTGTTATATATTAAAAAAGTTTGAACATATTAAATTATTACAATAAACATATTGTTTTTGATTAAAAAAGCAGGGTCAGAGTTTTGATGAAAAAAATATTGTTATATATAACAAGATTAAATGTTATTTATATATAAAAAGGTTAAATGTCATTTCACAAGGTTATCTGGAACACAATTATTATTTTCTAAATTACTTTGAAGTTCAAATAAGATTCTATTTAAAATTAGTATCATATTTTTAAAATTATTATATGTTAAAAATCAATTCATTTCTACACATCATTTATAGCACTTTATCAAGGTGATTTTCTGATATTTAAGACATTAAATTCATAGATGGGAAGGTAAGAAAAAAAATATATTTAAGAATTAGGCTATGAAGTTGATCGACATTATTTTGATGGGCATTAGGGAGTTTAAGTTTCTCAATTCTAAATGCTTTTTTTTCTAATCCTAAACATTTAATCATAGATAAAAGGTGATATTAATGAGAGAATTAATATATTCAAAATAATCTAATGCTAATTTTGATAAAATAAATGTGAAATTAAACTATAATAACTAAATTAATGAAAGAATGAACTTGTATTCTACTAAAATAAATAATAATTAATTTTATTTTAATAATAATGTAAAAACATGAAAACATTCAATACAAACAATAGCAACACTTCTTAAAATCAAGAATGTAAAAATAATAATTAATAAATTGACACCTATCTCTTCTAAACAATCAACTAAATTACATGATTAACTTTGAATAATCCTCCCTTCTAACACTATTATATTACATATTTAAACAAATAAAGAGGGGTATGTAACAAAACCCTTTACAAGTCCCTATGAATTAAGATGAATTCCAAAAATGATGATTCATTAAATGCTAACTCATATATCTTATGAAATTGACAATTCCCAATATAATCCTTATCATATGTTTTCCAAATTAAAGTTGGTGATCATGTAGTAAATTTCCATAGAACATGTGATGACGATTTGATTTCAAGGTCTAATGAATATGCATGACCCTTGATCTTTAGAGACATGTCAACATAAAGTGCACTAAAAGAATTTATGTTGATAAGATAGATTAGAGATGCATGTTTGAAACTCACTCATTTGAGTATCCACATTGGTTGGAAGTTTGAAATCATTGGATATATGATTAAACAAGTACTCATGTGAAAAAGCGATATTATTGGATGTATATTGATAATAATCAAGGGATATTAGTTTTATTCTTTCTTTATATGCTTGGTCATGACATTTCTATTTATTTATTTTTATAAAAACAATACTATACCCAACTCTTTTTGCATTAACATAATGACACATCAAAGGAATTAAAACTACTAATAAACAAAATGCAAACTTTAAATATCAACACACTAAGAAAATATAACACATGGAAAACTTGTAAAAAATAAAACATCTCTTTTTGGTGATATAGACATTAGATAACCTAGGTAAGAAATAAAGTGAGCCCTTCCTTATAGTTATTTTAAAGAAACTTTAAATTTATAGTCATGGAAGCTAACTTTTATTAGTGTGAACAAGGATTCTTCTTTAATGGGCCTTTTGTTCTTCAATTTGATCAAATATTGAATATGTTCCTTATCTTTCAAGTGTAAGGTCCACAAATAGGGTACATTTATTTTTATTCACACTTAACATTGGATCATATGTATATGATGTTAAACTCTCTCTATGATGACATTTGACATGAACATGATTATATGATGTTATATTTATAATAAATAGAGGTATTATTATAGTGTTATCTTTATTGTTTCTATTTGCATAAAAATCTAGAAATTTGTTACTAGAAGAATCTATTTGCAACCTTAAACATCAACTCAAAAACTCATATTTTAATTTTTTTCAACCTTTATGCAAGGACCCATTCACCCTAGGGTGAATTTTTCCTTATATAGGTCATTTTCCAAATTTTTGGGCATAAATTTGTTTATGTTTGCTTTATTTCTAGTTGCTAGTAGATCTTAGTTTCAATTTATGGAATTGCAATTTTCTAAAATCATTTGCATTCAAGCTAATTTGTCAAAACAATTGCATGGTTCAAAAATAAAAATTGCATTCAAAAGACAGTTTTTCAAGTTCTTGCATTTTACAATCAGTCAATTATCATTTCAAATCTAGAAATTTGCATCAAACTTCATTATGGATATGTGTTTTGGTAGCATATAGATGACTTTAAGATCCTTGGTTGATGTTTCAAGTTGTATATTTGGATATGATCGTAATGCAATTGATAACACTAATGAACCTTCACCTTCTAATGAATGTCCTCATAAGGTGGACATCTTAGGCCAAAATGAAGATAGCATGCAACAATTCATACAAGACTCCCTACGCAACCTTGAGAACAATGCATCATTCTATCCATCCATGCAATAACCAACACCTCCTATCATCCCATCACTTGATATTTTCAACCTTTTGCATCCTGAAATTGAAACACAAAGCAAGCCTCAACCATTAATCATGAAAGAACATGTTAACAAGGAAAATAATGATATTATTCTATCTTATGCTCATCAAGTTATTAATACACCCATCAATCTAGAAGAGAGATAAGGTCAAGGCTTCAAATCTTAAGAAAATAAGGATGTGACATAACTAATGAACATGGAGTCCATAAATGGCTAGAAAAACCACCATTAGAAGATACCAGGGGACTAGGATATCAAGGATCTCCTCCTCCCACTACCTCTCCTAATGGGAAAGGTATTCTCTTTCACAAGATTGTTTCACAACACCAATTAATGTCTCATGGGCATGATAGAGTAACCTTAGATCCTCCACCTCTACCTCAACAAGTTTCCCAATAAAGTAAGAAACCTAAGCCCTATAAGCTCAATAAATTACTATTCTTACATACCATAACAAAAACTAAATGAAAAATGGATCAAATCCTCTGTCTAGGATTGGTTACATTGCCACCTATTCAAGAGAACAAAAAAGGAAAAAGTGTAAACATGTCTTATTGTGCATATCATAGAACTCTTGGGTATCTTACTAATGAGTTTCATGTTTTACAAAATTTGCTATGTGAATATAAAATTATTGACTAAGAATGCACACACTTTCTCCTTTCCATGTGATAGCTGTAGAATCATATCATACTCACTATTAAATGTATTACATTTAATGTAAACCATTTCTATATTGCAAAGAGCACATTCTCATCACCTATCTTGGCTCATCCTTGTCCTACATTTTGGGGGCAAGGGATTAGATAGCCTTGTCCTAGTATGACACCCATTGTTTCCCCTTTGGCTAGTCATATTACTTCCATATATGATGAACAAGATTGAGATGCAGATGACTTGCTTTAGGTCAGCTTGCATGTGTCATACTAGATTTATGTCTTTTTTATCATGTTCTTCGTGTGATTACATGTGCATAATGTGATCTCCCATATTGTGTTGCTTAGTGTGTCTTTATATTTATGAGCCTACTTTGGATGACCCTTGTCACTCCATTGGTGCAAGGATACAAAGGAAGTGAATCTATCATGGCATTCTTCTATTTATATCTTCATTCTTTTATCTATTGTAACCACTATCTTTTTCATTTATCTTTTGTTTTCCTTTTGGGGACAATGCAAAGCATCGAGATATTTAGGTCTCTTCCATGTTGACCCAAAAGGCTTCTCCTTTGTTTTCACTCTCTATATGTCATTCTTCATTTGTTCTCATTGTTCCATGAGTTATTTAGGGAATGGTGATAATTCTAAGCTCAATTATATCACTGTAGAAAAGACATACGTTGACCCCAAATCCATGGATCCCTTATGTGTTATCTTAGGATTGCATGTCAAGGGAAACCTCCTTTTCATGACATAGATTTATTTGGAAACTTGTCATTGGTATAGTGCTTTCCAAATAAGCTCTCATGTATCTTTTATCAATTGGATTTTATCATATTCTACTTCAAAGTAACTTCTCACAGTATGGTGTTTAGTAATTTCTTTAAAGTGGGGGGCATTATGCCTCCCGCTTGTTGCTTGCTTGATGTCATGACCTCTTGTTCAAAGTGTGGTATTATTATTTCATGTGATGTGTCTTCTTTTTGGTGAGATTGGGATTGATGTCCTTCAAGAGCGTGACCTTTCTTGGCATATGACACTCCTATTAGTGGTAATGCCATGGCTTGCATTCCCTAAGGTGCAGATCTTTTATCTCTCAACTAGTTCTCTCTTCATGGTGATACTGAGCATGATGTTCCCTAAAGTGATACCTTTCATGAACTAATCAAAACCCCTTTAACTATCTTAAAACAAAACACTCGGCCACTAAGCATAACAAAACTTGCTTGGTGGTGCCTTTGTTTCATGAGTGTCTAGCATAATGCAACTTTCTAGCATTGTGATTGTTGTATGTGGTGTCTTATCAAATTTATCAGGGAGTACAACTTTTGGTATATGGTTGATGTATGGGAGCCTGTAGACCTGGCATGACTTACCCATCACCACTTGTTTTATGGGTACACACCTAGTGTATATTGGACTGCACTAGACCTTATGTGTTTCTCACTTGTTTGGGCTCATCAAGTGTATATCAGACTGCACTTGTGAGTGTGTTTTTCATGGCCACCTTGCATAACACAACTTGCTTTCCTATGGAGCATGTGAGAATGTTTGATGGACTTGGCATAACACAACTTGCTAGTTCATCTTTTTGGAATTAATTTTGATAGTGTATGATGTTGTATCTTGTGTAAAGTTGTTGCATTTGTATGTCTCTTTGTACCTTTGTTGGTTTTCCATGGGATCTTTGAACCTGGGGGCTTTATTATCCTCCTTGATCCTTGTCATCTTGTCTTTCTAATAATTGTACAATTAGACCTCTTGCAACAACCCCAGTGTTATACTCAGTAAAATATCAAAGTTTTAACCTTAAGTGAATAATCCATGATTCCATAACATAGCATTATTTTTTTTCTTTCTATAAAGTAAATTACATGTACAATTGAAACAAACACTATTCCAAACTTCCATTGCATTTCCTTGTAATTTCACAAATCTTTTGATAATATAGATTTCATATTGAATGAACTCAAGTTAAACATTCATGTTTACAACCTTCCATATAAATGGGTACATGATACATACAAAGCTCTTCTTAGCTTCCTTCAGCAATAGATGTACAAATGATCTAGATATCATCGCATTGGTGCATACATTCTAGATGTCCTCTTTCTTCTGTGCAAGAATCCTAATTGTCCCTAATGGAACCTTCAAATTTTGCAAATTTTAGTGCCTATGTAATGCAGGAGCATCCGGGGTGTAAGAGTAATCTTGCATCAACTAGAAAAAAGTGTTATTTCTATTCGATAAGGGCTAAATTGGCTTGATTTTGTTGAGTATGAAGGTCTGTAGAAGTTCAAGCTTTGGGATTTGAGACAATCTCTTATCACTTGCCAAAGAAGAAATGAAGAAAGAGTTGGTCATTTTTTTTATCAAGCTGATCGGGTTTCGGACTTCAAGCTTATTGCTTACCCGTTGCTAAGGAGAGTGGGCCTTGGACTTTAGTGTTAAGGCTTGTGCCTTAACTTGGATGCTAAAGTGATGTATGAGGTATGGATAAACTCTGAACCCCGACACTCAAAAAAGGTTCATGTTGACAATGAAAACACTTCAAGTTTCGTGGTTCAGAGGGATGGTTTACTCCTTACCAAAAGGTAAGCAAGTATTATGGAGGATGGACTAACTCTGACATCCAACAAGTTCAAAGAAGGATAGTATTTTTGTACTTCAGCATTTCGTAGGTCTGCATGATGGTTTGCGGTGGTGAGAAGGGTGGTAAAAGGCATCAAGGAAGGTCGATCGTCCACACCAGACAAGGTTTGTAGGAGCTTCGAACTCCATCGTTTGAGCTTGCTTTGTGAGATTGTTTACGCACTCCAAAGGATGGAGTATGAGTGACTAGATACTCTTGATTCCCAATGCAAGGGAGGTATAAGGTCACCGAAATTAAAGAAAAGTCTCACCATTCCATAAGAGGATTTTTGACTTGTTTGACCAACATGGAATATGATGTCGGGAACGTGGTTGAATCCTATGACATCACCAATTTTCTCCCATCGCTGATGTGACTTGACCATTGTAAAACCAAATGGTGATGAGCGATATAAAAGCCTAAGGTATCTTCCATCGATGAAGCCACAGACATCACGAGAATCTTTTTCAATGGGACTTATTTATTAGCAATGGGTGAGTGAAATATTGTTCACACTTTATAAATTCTAAACTTTATAATTTTGTGTTCCCTACTAGCCCACTACATCCAATGTTTCCTTCAGCAGTAGCTAGTAGGGAAGTGGGAAAGCTTGTGGGGGGTGAACAGTGATGAGAAATGGAGGAGTTAAGGGATATTTGATAGAATATTCCTCTCATCATTGGGCACTTAAGCATCGTGGATCCATTCAAAGAAGCTATGGGTGGATTATCAATGAGCGATGGTTCCAAATAAGAAGTGATAAAGGAAAAAAGGGCACATGGCAACATTAAAAGAGATCGTTGAAAATAAAAAGGGGTAAAGCGTGAGGATGAAGGAGGTCCATGGATGAGTTGTTACAATGACAATGATTCCTTTTAGAAGGGAAAATATATTCATCGACAAATGAAAATATGTTCGTCCTATGTTTTTCTCCCTCCCTTGAATGAAAAAAGTAATTGCAGCAATCAAATAGGAATGTGACATGTGTACATTATGGCTCGACGCTTGTTTTCCTCCTTCTTTTCTATAAGAAGGAATTCATGGCCAAATGTACAAGGTTGGTTATTGATCTCTAGAGGGAATTTGTAATGCAAGGACAAAAAATTAAGTTCAAGTCTAGTTTTAGGTTGTTAAGTCTGTAATTTTTGAAAGCTTTAATGTTGTATGACGGTGCTAGCATAATTTGAATAGGATGGAAAAAAATTGAAGCCACTTCTCTCCATTGTATGATTTGCATAGGTTTTCAATGAAAATGATCAAGGATCTTTCATCTAGTCTCCATTGTATTTTTGGTGGTGTGTGTTCTTTATGAAGGCTCTAATTCAAAGAATTAGTTAAACCACCTTTAATAGAAACACATATTTGTGCAAGTCATGCTTGGATTTGATAAGCAATTCTGGATTCAGAATATTGAGTGTTAATATTGTAATACAATATTGCAATAGCTCTTTCATGTTAGAATTAAACATTGTCATGCATCATGGTTTGTAGTAAGTTTGACTCCACGCCCTAAGATAAGGCACTAGCCTTGAAGTTTTGTTTGCGATTATAAGTTCTAAGATCACCCTCCATCAAAGAACAATTGTCAAATTTCTATTTTAGTTGAGGTTTTATTTCTAGAAGTGCAATATACTTTCATATTGTCATGCTCTAAATGTTGAGTGTTGTAAAGGAGTAGCCAACCCCTTGAAATATTCCATTTATTGAGAAATTACATGAGAATTCATCTATTATTTGCAATGTACATGGTCATTTGGCTGCATAAATTCATAGGTACATTGTGTCGGATTACCCTCCTAGGTTTTGCAGAGCCTGAAGTGCAAGGGAGAAAAGTGTAGAATCCATCTGCCACTTGTTGGCCACTAATCTTGAAGTTCTTAAGCATAAGGACTGGCTATCCTTTAGTGGATTTTCAAGGTTTGGTTGGAAAAAACACCAATAGATTGGTGACTCTACTAGGGATGAACTTTGAAATTTGGTTGCAGACTGTCCTATGAAAGAGTCATTAAAATGTCGCAATATTATTTGTAACTAGAGATTGAAAATTTTGGAATCTTCTTTTCCCATCTGAGTCACCAATAGATTGGCAACTATTGGGGACAGTAATAGATATATGAGCAAAGAGTCAAATCATTTGATGAATCTGAACATCTAGTTCATATTTTGAAGTTTTCAGACCTAGAAGAGGTTTTGTTGTAGCAAATTTAAAAGGATTTATGTGTGACTCTCATATTGGAGAAGACCTAGAATGAAATTAATCTTTGAAAGAGCTTCATATTGTTTGAAGTTTAGTCCTCTATGAAGAGAGGTGATGACTCTATGGAAATAACCTAGTGAAGATGTGAAGAAAGTTTTAGATCTACAAAGATTTCCAGTCAGGAAGGAAAATTTACAGCAGCTGCAACATATCCAAGTATTTTTTTGGTTTTCAATAAGGATAAGCTTATGTATGAAAACCATGTTTGAAATTCTAGAAAAATTTGGTTCCCTTATTCAGTGAAAATGAGCACTACAAGAAAGGGATAAAGAAATACCAAAAATAAAATGGTTGTAGAGGGAATAATTTTCATTTGCAAATATGTATGACTATCCTGGTTCTCCCTCTACAAGCTTTAATGTCATGCCTAAAACATAGTCATATCCTCAAAGAAAGATGTTATCTATTGAAAGATATAACCCTATGGATTTCCGTAAAATCCAAGGTTATCCACACTCAATCCCAAGAAAAGTAAATGAATACTTGTTCAAGTTTAGAGGAAATCCTGAAGAGTCGACATCACAACATTTAAAAAAATTCATTGATTTGATGGAGGACTGTCAAATAGAAGAAGAGGATGTTATCATGAATTTTTTTCTAAGAACTTTAGAAAATGCTATTGAATATTGGTTTTTTGGTTGACCAATGCATTCCATATATTCATGGCATAAGCTTAGAATACTTGTCATTGATCAATTTGAAGGAATATCAATAGACAATGAATGCCTATTTGAGGATAGAAATCTACATATCCAAGAAGAATTTGAAGAGCAGTCTAAAAGTAAAGTTGAATCCATGTCATGCATTGTAATGATATAAGAAGATTTGAGGGTGAATCCTCCTATGATTTTCATGATAGATTCATGAAAATTTTGTTTGCTATACAAGTATTAAATAGACCTGATGAATCAGTATGTATTGATGTTTTTGGTGAAAGACTTGAGCCAGGTCTGAGTACTATGCCAGCTGATTTGAAGCCCCCTAACCTTGAGTCCATATATAAATGGCTTTCAGTGATTGAAGAAATGACAGAGCAATGTGGAAGTGATTTCCTAACTAGCCTATGTGATGGTACTTTTTCTAGACTTGATCAAATAGATTTGGATGGTATAGAAAAAGACAATGATAATGCATCTTGTAGCACAATGAGGATGTTTTTTCTAAACAACCTATAGAGAAGATATATACAAATGAAGATTGCAGCCATAATAGTCAAGATGTAAGATACGATAGGATGAATGAAACATGTGAAGTCATACGAAACTAGAAATCTAATTCTCTATATCAGATGAAGGTTGCAATGATGCAGATGATACGGAAAGAATATTCTCATTCATTAACAAGGAGAAAGGGTGTTATGTTGAATCCATTGAGTCAAGTGCATTGATCTCATTTGAAAGTGCAATAGAAGTTTGTGTTGATTCTAAAGTTTCATGTCTTCATGATGACAACATTAGTGTTGTAGATGGAAGTTTGCAACTAGATGAGGAACATTCTTGTCCAAATGACCAAAGACACTACAATTCTATTTGCAGCCCTAGTGATTGTGAATCCTTCCAAGAGGAGGAAATAGAATTGATTTCCTTAAGTGAAAAGTGTTTTTGATAAAGGAAAAAATGGGTTTTATAGGGACCCAAAACCACAAAGTTCACAAGTTAAATAAAGATAAAGCAATACAGTGCCCAAAAAAGAAAAGGATGGCTACAAAATAGAAAAGACCAGAAGAAACCACAGCCACAAGCCTGGAGCCAACAAAGGCCAGCACAAAAACCAGTGCAAAATCATAACTAACCTAAGAACTTTAAAGTATCAACAACCTCAGCTTCAAGGTTGCACATATCCTGAGTGCTCTTTTTGAGAGCCTGAATCTCCTGGGGCATGGAAACAACCTTGCTCTTCAGGTGAGCTCTCATCCTCTTCGAGATGCCAACATCTTTGATCATGTTTTTCTCCCTGTCTACATCCAAATCCACCACCAAAGAGCCCTGCTAGAAGTTATCCATTTTCTCAACCATAGTGCTCATAATAGTTGCGTTGTGATTAGCAATTCTATGATTCTACTCCAGGATAGTCTTAATGGTGTCCCTGATTTTGTTAATTTCTCCCTCCAGGAACTTAACCTTAACCTCATTATCCTTCTTCATCTTGTCTATGAGCTCAATATTTCATTGAAGGCACTCAGCCATCTCCCTCATGTTATCCTCGGTACACACTACCTCAGTAGAATTGTGGGTAGCAACTTTAGCTTGCAAATCTTCCAATTTACTAGTAAGAGCCCTGTTCTTTAAGTTGAGGTCCTTTATCTCGTGAAAGACCCATTTCATAATCCTGAAATAATCAATAGCCCCATTTCTAGCAATAGCTAAAATATCATCAGGAAATTCCCAGTCAGACTTAAAGTAGTGGTCTTCAGGGTTAAGGTTTCTAGGAAATATGGGTTTGTCTTCTCTATCCGTAGTAGGGTAAGAGGTGTAGGAATCCTCACTAGCATTAGGGGTATCAATTTTATCCTCCAGGGAGTCCTCAGAGTAAGAAAGTAGTTTTTTAGCAAGGGGGTCCTCAATCTTAGATCTCTCTTTCTGATCAAAGACAACGGGGGTTTTCATAGAGCTATCTTTTTTAAGCAAGGGCTTGCTCAGATGGGTTTTCTTACCCATATTTTTGGGGGAGGGGGTGTCTTCCTCAATCCAATCAGGGTCTAGGTTATCTTTTTCCTCCAAAAAGCTAATCTCAGTATCATAGTCTTTAGAGGTCGAAGCCAGGACAAGGTTAGACAAAGCTGGCATATTTTTAAAATGATCATAAATAAGTCAGATGAGTCCAGTATGCATGACCGGATACTTTCTAGGATTCTTTCTATGGTCTTCCAGGATATTACTTAAGGAGTAATACAGATAGTGAGGGAAGGAAACCCTTACCTTATGGCAAAAATGATTGAGGAGGACAAAATGGTAGCCGTAAACTCTTGTAAATCTTCCATCCAACGTGATGTATTCCATTATAACCCTGAGCACCTTCCTCTATAAAGCCTTAATAGTGTCAATTTCAAAGTAGTTGGATATTTTAACCAGCTCTCTCTTTTCCTTATCTTTTTTGGGAAACCTAATGACAACATAATTAGAAAATTTCATGTCCCTAAAGAACTTCATTCCCTTAGTCGAAAGACCAGTGACCTCCCCGATAAGGTTATCATTCACACTGACCTCCCTACCAAAGAGAACAATTTCATCATTCCTCCAATGTTTCACAAAATACTCAGTGGCTTCTGATTCAGGACCATGGAGCTTCTCGATGAACGGGAGAATCCCACCATGCACAATCTGCCTCCAAACCTTCGGGTTTTGCTTATGTATTTTGAAACTAGTCGGCTCCACTCTTTTTCTACTTCCACCCATTATCGCATTGGCCTTGCTAGCATTGCTTGTAGAACTATTACCCTGAATCAAACAGCTGCAACCAAGCCAAAGCACCCATAAAATGTGCCAAATAATACAACCTGTAGAGTTAATAACCACAACCCCATCAAATCTAATGATAGCTCTATACTTGGCCTTATTCTCCTTCATACAACCTGTAGAGTTCATAACCGCAGCCCCATAAAATCTAATGATAACTCTGTACTTGGCCTTATTCTCCTTCATTATCAAGAAATGTGGTTGCTTCTCCATGAGTAATATCATACTCTTGATTAGGCCCCTTACGTGGACTCCCAACTCATTAAGGCTCTGCCACGTATTATACCCTTTTTGTTTAGCCCCCTCATTGGCAAAGAAGTCAGCAACTCCATTAGCTTCCCTAAAGGCATGTGAAACTCTCACTTTATCAAATTTAGATAAGAGTGCCCTAGCATCTTCAATCCAACACTTAATGGTCCATGAGGGAGGGGATTTTCCTAGGATGCATTCAATGATGTTTTTAGAATCACCCTCTAACCAAATATTTTTAACATTCATTCTACTAGCAAGGTCAATAACCTGAAAATCCCTAATGTCTTCGGCTATGTGGTTAGATTGGATGCCTAAGGAGATGGCCACAACCACAACAAAATTACCATTATAGTCCCCTATCACTTCTCCACTTCCAGCCAAACCCAGGTTACCCTTAGCCGCCCCGTCAAAGTTAGCTTTTATCCAACCTCTAGGTGGAAGACACAAGCACACTCCTTCATGGTCCTTTTTGGCCAGTTAGAGGCCTTTGAAACATCAAATTTAATGTTCCAATCCTTAGCCATCTTAAGATCATAGGTCGAACAAACCATAGCCTCCATCAAATTCTCTTGATGAGGGATGATATTGAAGTTTTCCACAATTAATCTGAAAGTCTTCTCATACACAATGTTTTCCGATAATTCCTTTTCCCTGAATATCCTATTACGTTCCTTCCACACACCCCGAGCTATATAAGGGAAAGTAAAATCCCATAATCTTTGAATAGGAGGATTCATAGAAGGAGCATTCCACTAGATAAAAAAAGTCTTCAATGGAACTTGGAAAAACCCACATTAAATTAAGTGAAAAGTGTTTCAATAAGGGTGATGACAATATTTTCAACACTCACAATTGCATGATGGCATTATGAAACTCTATGATAGTGTTGATAATTTCTTGAATGATCATCTCCATTCAAACTATGCTAATGATATTTTCTCTTCAAGCAATGAATGTGATGAAGTGTGAAGAACAATGGGATTCCAAGTTCTCTTAGCCAAGAGCATAATGAGGGATATGAATTGAATGTACTTTTTGAAGAGGAGATATGTGATCAACAGTGCTATGATACACTTGGTTATTCCAATTCTACACATGTTGAGTGTAGCATTGATGCAAGTCTTCATGGTAATGAGACAAAGGAGTTTGCTAATTTGTGGAATACTCTTGAAAATGGTGGTATATCAAATGCAAATGACAAAGTGTGCCATGAATTTCAGTCAGAGCAATCATTTGTGAGAAGCTACAATGAAGAAACAAATGATATTTTTCAGTTTAATGGTGAGGAATATAACCTTGTTGGTTATTGCAATAGTATGGACAAAGAAAAGGGTATTCATGCAAGAGATTCATTGGATGAATCAATTCAAGAAGTTGATTGTGTAGAGCATGCATGTGTGGGTGATGTGAATGATGAACAAGGGACTCCTTCCTTGTTTGATTTTTTTCCTTCTTCAATTCCTTTTTTTAGTTTTGAAGTTATTACTAATTATTTACATGAGAATAGCATGGGTGAAGTTGTACATGAAAGTGAAAATTTAAGGACAAATGTTGGTACAGTTGATGAAGCTCTCTATGATGAATTTGCATCTATAGAATGTGATTGTGTTCAACACATGGATGCATATGAGGGCCCTTTTATTCTAGGTTTGCAACTCATAGTCTTCCTTATGAGCAGTTCACTTCAAATATTCATGTTGGTGCTATAGGAGGTAATGTTGATTATGATGCTTTTTTCAACCATGAATGTGCTTTGAATAGTCACTGTGAGGAATCTATTGTAGAGGTAAATTCTGAGTCATTTTAGCCTGCAATTGAAGCCTTTTTATACAGATTTGTGTGATAATATTAAGAATGAAAATAACCTTGTCTTTGAACCTGAGTTGGAAAACATTGTTTGTGTATGGGATGCTGATTTTTTTTTCAATGCCATGATTTGAAAGTAGACAATGGTATTATGGATGTTGATAAATCTTGTTTTTAGAACCTTGAGGCATATAATAATGTGACTGAGTTTTGTTGTTTGGATGGTGATAAACTTGCTTCTAATGCAATCCAATTGAAGGAGATACATATATGTGAACATTTTTTATTTACTGCACAAGAGGATTGCATACCATATGTAAGGAATGACATCTTTATGGATCCTAATCATTATGATGGTTCAGACTTGATGTGCAGATGAATGATGAGGAGAAATCTCATAGTGACCCTTTTCAAGCACACTATGAATTTTTCCACTTTTCGGTCCACTTTGACAAGAAAGTGAGTGTGTATGACAATGATCTTGTTAGTGAGGGATCTAGATCACACTAATTGTAAGTTTTCTCTATTTGATGGGTGTGATATACTCTTGTCAGATGTTGATGGATTTCAGTTAGTGCTTGACTGCCAATATCAAATTGACAAAGTTAATGGAGGCATTGGAAAGCATAGTGATGTGATTAAGCATGCTAGTGGTGATATTTATTTTCAAATATATAATGGTAGTTTTTTCAGACTTGGCTCAGTGCAGACAACAAAAAACATGTTTGATAGAGGCAAACATTGGTTCCTCTTTTCACTTGATGGCATGGGGCCGTCAAATGAGGTTTAAAATTGAATAAAGGAGAATTTTTAGAGCACCCAATGGATTTGTCACTTGGTCTACTCCCCAAAGATCTGGAATCTCACCATGCCTACAAGAGGCATGTGTCCCCGAACATGATCCATTGATGGAACCTTCAAATTTTGCAAATTTTAGTTCCTATGATAATGTAGGAACATCAAGGGTGAAGAGCGATGAGCAATGGAGGAGTTAAGGGATATTCAATGGAATATTCCTCTCATTAATGGGCACTTGAGCATCGTAGATCCATTCAAAGAATCTATGGGTGGATTAGCGATGAGCAATGGTTCCGAATAAGAAGTGATAAAATAAAAAAGGGCACATGGCAACATTAAAAGAGATCACTAAAAAAAAGGGGTAGAGTGCAAGGATGAAGGAAGTTTGTGGATAAGTTGTTACAACGACAATGATGCCTTTTGGAAGGTAGGAAAAAAATATTCATCAACAAATTCAAATAGTTTTTTCCCGTGTTTTTCTCCCTCCCTTGAATGAAAAATGTAACTATAGTGGTCAAATAGGAATATGACATGTGTACATTATGACCCAATGCTTTTTTTGCTCCTTCTTTTCTATAAGAAGGAATTCGCGGCCAAATGTGTAGGGTTGGTGATTGATCTCTAGAGGGAATTTGTAATACAAGGACAAAAAATTAAGTTCAAGTCTAGTTTTAGGTTGTTAAGTCTGTAATTTTTTAAAGCTTTAATGTTGAATGATGGTGCTAGCATAATTTGAATAGGATCCAACAAAATTTTGAGGCCACTTCTCTCCCTTGTATTATTTGTA
This sequence comes from Sequoia sempervirens, assembly GCA_007258455.2. Lineage (NCBI taxonomy): Eukaryota > Viridiplantae > Streptophyta > Pinopsida > Cupressales > Cupressaceae > Sequoia > Sequoia sempervirens. Next base: position 67,655 of record VDFB02044800.1, on the reverse strand, counting down.
CAGGTTTTCAATGAAAATGATCAAGGATCTTTCATCTAGTCTCCATTGTATTTTTGGTGGTGTGTGTTCTTTATTAAGGCTCTGATTCAAATAATTGGTTAAACCACCTTAATAGAAACACATATTTGTGCAAGTCATGCTTGGATTTGATAAGTAGTTCTAGATTTAGAATATTGAGTGTTAATATTGTAATGCAATATTGCAGCAGCTCTTTCATGTTAGAATTAAACATTTGCATTTATCATGGTTTACAGTAAGTTTGACTCCATGCCTTGAGATAAGGAACTGGCCTTGAATTTATGCTTGTGATTATAAGTTCTAAGATCACCCCCAATCAAAGAACTATAATTGTCAAATTTCTATTTTGGTTGAGGTTTTATTTATGGAAGTGCAATGTACTTCCATATTCTCATGCTCTAAATGTTGAGTGTTGTAAAGGAGTAGCCAGCCCCTTGAAATATTCCATTTATTGAGAAATTACATGAGAATTAATCTGTTATTTGTAATTTACATGGCCATTTGGTTGCATAAATTCATAGGCACATTATGTGGGATTACCCTCCTGGGTTTTGGAGAGCCTGAAGTGCAAGGGAGAAAAGTGTGGAATCCATCTCCCATTCATTGACCACTAATCTTGAAGTTCTTAAGCATAAGGACTGGCTATCCTTTGGAGGATTTTCAAGGTTCAACTAGAAAAAACACCAACAATCCCTAATACTAGTGCAAACATCCCTAAACCTTGGCGACCAACTATGGAGGAGAAGCATCACTCAAGCACTTTTCCGCCAACCACAGACTCTTTTTTGGTCCCACGCACATCTGGCCCACATGTGGCATGATGGCCCTACCCTTTGACGAAGGAGTTGGTTTGATATAACCTCATAACTTTTAGCCTATCTGAACTTAGTGTTGTGGCCTACATGACTAGAACTTGAATACATCCTATCTTGTATACCATATACATCCTATATATTGTATATCAATCATGGAGTAGCATGCATAAAAGGAACACAATGAAATTGACGGTGTAACCTATGATACATTACACTACGTTGGCCAAAGTTTTATATAAAAAGTCATCCTAGGTCACATACACTTCTCTAGTTCAGTTTATCTCAAGATCATTGTACACTATGCATAGGTAATTCCTTCATGAGGTAATCTTTAACCCTAAGAACAACCTTTTCCCCTTTTAAACTTACAATACTACTTAGAACTACCAAGTATTTATCATGCATAAGCTATCCCTTCATTGGATACTCTAATCCTAGGAATAACCTATGAGCTCACATGGCTCTAAATTTACAAATATTAACTCCATAATCTTAGTGTAGCAACATAAGCTTCTTCTTATCACGTATATTCATCATTAGATGATTCCATACAGGAATATATCACAACAATAAATGGATCTCATCAAAAGTATAATCTCATCAATAAATGACCTTAGCTCAAAACATGATTCCAACAATAAATGGCATCTTATCAAAATGATATTTATATCAATAAATGAATCTTTTAGGAATATAATCTGAACAATAAAAGACCTTATTCAAGAGTGTATAATCTCACCAATAAAAGTCTAATCAAGAAGTAGATTTTCATCAATAAAATGTCTTCATGTCAAAATTATAAATCAATCAAGTGGCAATTCCAACTTGATAAAGCAATCCCACCTATGGCTCCAACCAAATAGTAATTTCAAAAATTCAAGTGATCAACTCAATCACATAGGTTTCTCTTAATCTCGGTTTACTCTAATCCCAAGATAAATTCAACAATTAGTCTGATCATGTAAGTTAATCTCAACCTAGGTGCTTCAACCAAAGGTCAGATAAGCAACCTAACCAAGTAGGTTATTCTCATCATATTGGTTTCATTCAATAGTAAAGTAATGACCATTCACATATATACTAGAAATATGTCATCTCATCTTATCATATCTTTCATACTATCACTGTTGACGTATTGCTAAACCTCATCATTCCGAAGTTTTACTAGAAATATGTCGTCTCATCTTATCATATCTTTCATACTATCACTGTTGACATATTGCTAAACCTCATCATTCCTAAGTTTTCCTAGCATAATAAAATACAGTGTCAAATCACTTCAGGACATTGATATGTTTCCCATTATACATGTATTTTAGACTATCTATATGTATAGAAACATCATTATTTGAATCCCTGTATAGGGTATATTACTTGGAAATAACCTAATAGATAAGCTTCTCAAGAAAGTATCAAACAAGACCAAGCGAGTAACTTGTATCAAATAACTTCTTAAGTTATTCATATCCATCAATCCTAGTACATATAATACTATTTGATAAACAAACACTCCTTACTATGGAGTATGCAAAAAAAATCATAAGGAACTCTTACTAACATATTATCTTCCTTTCCAAAAGCAAATAGGGTCCTTCTCTTTTCAAGCAAACTAATGCAATCTCCAAGCAATTCACATAAGAGAAACAATCTTTCTTAAAAATAGATAACATAAAGAGAAATAGGATTCTCATGCTTGTTAGTCACTTATCCAGATTAACAGGCTAGTTTACTACATTGTTGCTCCCAGAATCAGCTTTCTAAGCTTCTCTTAATACTCCAACTCTCTCTCTCTCTCAAAAGGTAACTCACAATAATCTTTTACTTTACTCTCATAAATACTGTCAGCTCTCAAAATGAATAACTCATCTCACAAAACAACAAGAAGCAAGAATTATGGCATCCAAATGGGAGAACTAGCTCACTTATTTACACAAAAATAAGAGACAAGAATGCCTATAGATCGGCTAAACATGAAGAAACCTCTTTACAATAGAATTTTGACTCAGCTTATCTAGAAAGAAGGTGGCAGTGATATACACAATTACTCAGCCTTTTTAAACACAAATCGATCTCATATGGTGCTAGCAATAGTTTGACTGTTTCATAAAAGCACATGATTTTTAACAGGAAATCGACTTGCAACTTCAGAACTCTTTTTGGTTTATGAAAATTCATAGTTTGGCACCACCAATTCAACTCATTCCCTATTTGTTTGGCCACTTCTTTTATTTGAAAGAATAAGTCAAGCTTAGTTTTCTACATTTAGAGCAATAGACTTGGTTTATGTTTTACTCACAACACTTTGCAAAGAGTGTCAACTCCACTATTAAAGTGTTGCTTTATTCCTCATAAACAACATGCAACACTTTACTCACTATACCCTTAAGCATTAATTATATGCTATTCATTTTCAACGTATAATATATACATATGTAGCTTTTGGACTTGGTCTAAGCTTGTTTTGTGCCCATCCTTTATGGAATTCTATGTGCCTTGTACATTATGTCTATTTTCCACACAACACTTCAAACTTTTAAATAAGTATTTATGTGTGGCTTTGTTGTCTTGTCATTAACATTAAAGTCATTCCTATTTCAAATGGTCAATGAAACTACTTATGCGCGATATGCAAGGGTTTAAGACTTAGTCTTATCTCGTGTTTAGCTTTCCATTTCTCTTTACATGGCAGCACTGGCTTGAGTGCTCTCCTTAGGCTTATATTTGAGTCTTTAATAATATAGGGTTCCCTTAATATTCACGCAACCTCCTATGTTATATTCATAGTGTTTTAAATTATATCATGGTGCTTATTTCATGAAATAAGAATCTTCTTATTTACAAAGAATGTGTGGTATAATCACCAAGTTTTCTATGCGCTATATATGTGCATATGTATACCAAAATTCTTTTAAGTATAAATAATATATATTATTAATATATATATACATACTTTTAAATATATATATATATATATCAACTAATATTTGTATAAGAAATATAATATCTATCATATATTGTATACATATATAGTAATATATATTGTAGACACATAAAAATGACCTAGGCCTGCAAGCTCTATTTTCACCACATTCTTCCTAGCATAATTAAAATGTTCAATTATGTCCTTTGGTTCACTTTCAACTATTAATTAAATAATATATAATTATTTAATTAATTCATGTCTTTTATTCCTTTTGATTATTTAAATAAATAAATTTTCACTAATTCTCTAAAGTCTTTCCATAATTAAATAAATTCTTAAATTTATTTAATTATCTTGGTCCATTAAGAATTTATTTAATTATCTTGGTCCATTAATTCTTCCTTATTATTTAAATAAATAAATAAAAAATATTTATTATTTATTTATTTAAATAAGTCATTAATTTCTAATGTCTTCTCATAATTAAATAAATTCTTTAATTTATTTAATTATTGTCCACCTTGGCATTTTCCCAATTTAAATAAAATGGTCCCACTTTCTAATTTTCCCTCTTTTAGTAAATAATTCAAATTAATTATTTATGTCACGTGGCCCCACCTTTTGAATTAAATTAATTTTTAATTCAAAATAGTATTTTCCTCCAATAAATCAAGTAATATCTAATATTATTTGATTTTCCAACTCTCTTTTTCTATGTCATTCTTATCTCCTTGTCACATGCATTTTCAACCCTTGATTTGATTTTTCCAAATCAAATCTTGTCCACTCATTTCAAATTTACCCTAATGTTTCCCTAACCGTAATTGTGGGTTGTCATATTGAATCTTATCCATTGATTCTAGGGAATTTGTCAATCTTCAATCTTGGCCATTCATCCAAAATCGCATTTTCCATAAAATGGCAATTTTGGTCTCATTTTAGCATCTCATGACATCTTAGCTCTTGCAACCTTGTCTTAGGCATGCTTCACATCTCTTGGCATTTTGGCATTTTAGGCATACTTTAGTCTTTTCTTACTAGTTGCATAGTTGCATAGTGTAACATTTGTGATCAAATCCTTCAACATTTGCTTAGGTCTTGGCATAGTCATAGATTGCTCACACAAAATCTGAGGGCAAACTACATATTGCAGCAAATAGAGAAGGTGTAATGGAGGTCAATCGTGGAGTTTGAAGATATTTGGTGAGATTATTCCTTTTATTTTCATGTTTTTCTCCTTTGTGCTTCATTATTTACTTTGGGTTTTGTTTTATTATGCACTAATCTACTAATCTGCTAACCTAGATATTTCCCATAGTTACATATATACTCATTTGTTTTGGTCATCCTTTATCAATCATATGAATATATATATACATATATATATATATATATATATATATATATATATATATATATATATATATATATATATATATATATATATATATATATATATATATATATATATATATATATATATATAATCTATTAAGTATAAAGAGTATAAAAGAAAAGAGCTACCAACCAAGTGCAAAACACTTTCAAACAAGTTCACAACCTATCTAACGATGAACAAACAATTATATGGATTGACTACCAATATTCAAAACAACCCACTATGACTTAACCATTCTATATGTGAGTGTGTGATAGTTTAGTTTAGGCTTTGTTAAGGGTTTCCAGACCAAATCCCACTCCTAAGTGATACTTCCCCTCCTTCCGGAGGCTTGATCCCTGCATCTACATCCAACTCAACACATTCACAATAGTAGTTAGATGTTCACAATACCACCATTTGCATTATATAAATCATCATTGAAATACTAAATTCAATAAACATCCTTTCCACATATTATTTTCTATATAATATTATTCATTCCTTTGAAATCAATAACACCTTACTACATATTCACATATTTCATTTACCTAGCAAACGTATTGAAGTCACAATTTACATTTATCAACATTTTCACTCATTATGGTAAAAGCAACTGCAACTATGAAACATGGTGTAACACCTCTCTTGGACTTATTTTTCTACTTCTTAGTCACATGAGTTTTGAGCTAGGTCTCACACTACCAAAGTGGGGGCTAGATTTAGTGTTGGAAAAATGTACCTTTCCATTTTCACACTATGTTTGCATCCTTAATTAATTGAACTTAATTAAGCTTCTAATTGCCTAAATTATGTATTCCTAAGCCTTATTGTTCTCGTTTTATGAAAGGGAAACTTTTAAATTAAACTAGTGCCTACATTAACTTAAACATTTTGGAAATTGTGTGTCCTAGATTTAGGAAACCTAAGACCCATTCACCCAGCTTACCGGGTCCTTAAGTGCTACCACCTACCTTTTTAATATGTTTTGGCAGCATTTTCATGTTTCAAATGTTGGCTTATATGGAATCTAATTTTTCAGAAATTAGATAAACACCTATAAATACCTAGTTATTTTATCAATTCAAATATAAGTTACATAATTCAAATTTCATATGAGAAAGCATATTGTCAAGAGCATTGAAGAGCAGATTTATCAAGCATCTACAGCAGCAATCAAGATCATATCATCATGTCAAGATTCATGTGTGTTCATATTATGTTTTGGAGCTAACATTGTGATGTAGGTTTCAAGCATTCAAGCATCAAATCAAGCAATCATTCAAGCCAATTCAAGAAATATCAAGCTCCTTAAAGAGATGTGTTAGACTTCAGTCCTCTAAGGGAAGCCATTAAGGTTTGGTGAGTTGTGACATAGCATTGTTCATTCATCATTCCTTACATTTTGTCATTATTTTATTATTAAGTTTTAATTACCAAACTGGGGTTTGACGAAAGCAAACCCCTATTCCCCCTAAAACAAACATTTTTCCCTCCCTTTGTGTATGCAGATTTGTAGGTGAAGGACTAAAATTGGATCAAAATGCAATTTTGCAAAGTTTTCAAAGTTGTCAAGCCATAAAAACTCACCCAGA